>JAOWBW010000388.1:1131855-1261692 GCA_026119855.1 Campanula takesimana | reverse complement strand
ACGGTTCGTTGAGGTTGTGTATTGATTACCAAAAAGTTGAATCAGGTAACGGTGAAGAACAAATATCCTCTACCGCATATTGATGATTTATTCGATCACTTCAAGGGTCGGTAGTATTTCTAAACTTGATTTGAGAAGTGGGTACCATCAACTGAAGATTCGATCGGATGATATTCTGAAGACTGCTTTTCGTACTCGTTATGGTCATTATGAATTCTTTGGTTATACCGTTTGGGTTGACTAATGCACCAGCCGTGTTTATGGATTTGATGAACCGAATCTTCCATCCTTATCTTGACTCGTTTGTAGTGGTTTTCATCGATGATATTCTTGTCTATTCCAAATCCCCAGAAGAGCACGAGTAACATTTGAGGACAGATTTATCAGTTCTTTCAAAGGAGCTAGTTATTCGCGAAGTTTAGTAAGTGTGAATTTTGGCTCGAGAAAGTTTCATTTCTGGGGCATGTTATTTCTAAAGATGGGATTTCTGTGGATCCTTCGAAGATAGAAGGTATTGTTGATTGGAAAAGACCCGAGACAGTGACTGAGATCAAAGTTTTCTCTGGGGTTAGCCGGGTACTACAGGAGTTTTATAGAAGGTTTTCTCGGATTGCTACACCGATGACTCAGTTGACCCGAAAGAATGTTCCGTTTGTGTGGACCGAAAAATGTAACAACAGTTTTGAGGATTAAGAGAGGTTGACTACTGCACCGATTCTTGCATTACCGAATGGGAACGACGACTTAGTGATTTATAGTGATGCATCGAAGGAAGGCTTGGGTTGTGTTTTAATGCAGAATGGGAAAGTAATCGCGTATGCTTCGAGGAAGTTGAGCCCGAGTGAACAAAATTATCCTACTCACGATATGGAATTGGCAGCTATCGTATTTGCTCTTCAGAAGTGGAAGCACTGCCTTTACGGGGCAAAATTTGAGATTTTCACGGATCACAAGAGTTTGAAGTACCTCTTCTCCCAGAAGGAATTGAATAACCGACAACGTCGATGGATGGAATTTTTGAAGGACTATGATTGTAAGATATCCTATCATCCCGGGAAGGCGAATGTTGTAGCCGATGCGATTAGTAGAAAATCTTATATGGCTTCGATGATGGTTCGAGAGTGGAAAATGGTTGAGGATGTTCGAGATTGGTGTCCTCGTCAATCGAGACATGAGGCTATTTTTGCGAATATTAGGGTATCTCCGACCCTAATTCAAAGAATAAAGAAGCTCAGAAAGAAGATCCCGAGTTAGTGAAAATAATGGGTAAAATGAAAGAGGAAGAACTTCGAGGATTTTTCTATCAGTCCGGTTGGAGTATTGACTTTTCGTGGACGGTTGTGTGTACCCGACGTTGATGGAATAAAAAGGTAAGTTTTAGATGAAGGTCATAAATTGAGATATACTATTCATCTGGGTAGTACGAAGATGTACCAATTTCTGAAACAAAATTTTTTGGTGGAACAACATGAAGAGAGAAATAGCTGAGTATGTATCGAAGTGTTTACCTTGTCAGCAGGTCAAAGCCGAGCATCAAAGACCCGCAGGACTACTTCATCCACTAGATATTCCGGAGTGGAAATGGGAACATGTGACTATGGATTTTGTTACGGGACTACCTCGTACCCGTAGGAAGTTTGACAGTGTTTGGGTAATCGTGGATAGACTGACCAAGTCTGCTCATTTCTTACCGATTGATATCAGATACTCGATGGAGAAACTTGCGACCCTTTATATGAATGAGGTTGTGAGATTTCATGGGGTTCCGGTTAGCATTGTGTCGGATCGTGATCCGAGGTTTACTTCTAGATTCTGGAAAGCGTTACAGGAAGCTTTGGGTACCGATTTGAGATTCAGTATGGCTTTTCACCCTCAGACTGACGGTCAATCCGAGAGGACTATTCAGATTTTAGAGGATATGTTGCGAGCTTGTTCGATAGACTTTTCTGATTCTTGGATGTTCATTTACCTCTAGTGGAGTTTTCTTATAATAACAGTTATTAGGCTAGTATTAAGACGGCTCCTTACGAGGCTTTATATGGGAGAAAGTGTAGATCGCCTATCTGTTGGGATGAAATTGGGGAAGCGAAGATATGGGGTATCGATTTGGTTCAGAATTCAGTTGAGAAAGTCAAAGTCATTCGGGATCGATTGAAGACAGCCCAGAGTCGACATAAGAGCTATGCGGACCACCGAAGACGTGATCTTAATTTTCAGACCGGAGATTTTGTGTTCTTGAAGGTGTCTCCGAAGGTTGGTATTAAAAGGTTTGGGAAGAAAGGTAAATTGGCTCCGAGGTTTATTGGACCGTTTGAGATTTTGGAAAAAGTGGGACTTTTTGCTTATCGACTAGCATTGCCATCTTCTCTTGACCGGCTGCATAACGTCTTCCATGTTTCTATGCTTCGGAAGTATTTACATGAACCATCTCATGTGTTACCGAGGGTACCAGAGGACATCGAGCCTGACATGTCATATGAGGAACGACCGGTTCGGATTCTTGATACCAAAGTGCAAGAGTTAGGAACAAAAGAATTGCGTTGGTTAGAGTGCTATGGAGGAATCACAACGTCGAGGAATCAACGTGGGAGCTTCGAGAAGAGATGGAACGGAAATATCCGTGGCTTTTTGTTTCGGGTAAGTACCTTTAAAATTCGGGTCAAGTTTTCTTTAAGGATGAGTGAATGTAACGACCCGAAAACCCGTCTCTATTTTATTATTAAATAATTAATTATTTATTCATTTATTTGATTATTTATTTATGTGCGCATTTTATATCCCATAGTATTAATTTGTGTCTAGTATTATTTGGTTGATATTGTGTTAAGTGGGTAGTAGGGAATTATTGGTTAGAGGGGTTATTTGGGTTATGTGTTAGTAGAGTGAGGGGGCCTAAGTGTAACTTTTTAAATAATCATACTCCTACTCCCTCCCTAATCCCCTCTTCTCCCTCACCTCCCTCCCTCACTTCCCAGCACACACACACTCAATCTCTCTCTCTCTCTCCATTGTTGGCTAAAAGGTAAGAAATTCCCCTCCTTCTTCCTTCATTTTAGTCATCTTCCTCTCATCTTTTTGTGCTCATTTTATGAAATGTGTTTAGATCGTCGATAGAATCGTGTAGAGCCAAAAATATTCGAATTCCGTCATCTTTCATAAATTCAAGTAAGTTGCTTTCCCCCCATTTTTTATGCTAAAATGTTCATCTTTAGTTTATGCAATGCTTTAGTTCATATATATGTCATTTTGGTGGAGTTTGGAATTTATTTTTATTTTTGTTCATCTTTTGTGATTTTTGAGAATGGTGAGATTTAATCTTGGTTTGGGTTGATAGATGATGTTATTTTGGTCCCTCTTAAGCTTAGATGTCGTTTCGGTACCTTGTTGAACTTGTTGGAAGTGTTGATTTTGGGTATTTTGGAAATGGTATGAAAATGGCTTGAAAAATTGAAGAACCCAACTGAGTTCCTCACCAACCTTCTGTCTTTAGTGAGCGCCCGCCTGACCCTTAGAGAGCGCCCGCCCGAACCTTTCTGGGCGCCCGCCTGCCCCTGATTTCTGGCATTCTCTTTTGTTTGGTTTAGGCTTGGTTTGTATATTTGGTATAGACTTTGGGTGTCTCTCTAATTAATTTAAATAGACATTATGGGATACTCTAGTGTTGGAAATGGTTCCTTCGTGAACAAATGTGTTATGGGATTTGATTAATTATTACTTGGAAATGGTTGAGCACTTTATTATGTGTGTTTGGTTTTATTTCATCTTCTTGGTGATTGTTTGGTATGGTTCCCTACTTTGGAATCATGAGTTGTTTATTTAAGCTAGTATTTATTACTTGGCATTTATTTGAAAGTCCAGCTGGTATATGTGGTTGTGTCGGGCGATGGGAATATTATAATGGCTCCGAGCCAAGTCCATTATAATGTGACCATTGTTTTGCCCTTATTTTCCTCTTCAAGATTGGCCTTGGTTGAGATGAGCTAGCTTCCTTCGAGAAGTAGTCTAGCTAACTTTTGGAGTATGACTTTGTGTCATGACTCCCGTCCTTTGTGACATGTTATTTGTTATGGTTCCGGTATCGGGGTTTTCTCTTCAGCTTTGATGCTACTATGAAGATGTTGATTGGTTGATTGTTGAAGCTGCGCAGCGATCCTTTATTTGGTTCTATCAGTTGGGAAACCTTGGCTAATATCCTTTGTTATTTGTTTATTTCCACTGCTATCTGTTAACTGTTATTGCTATGTGCTATATGTGATTTATCATTGCTCATTGCATCATAGCATGTCATGTAGTTGCATTAGTAACTTATTGAGATTTATCTCACCCCCTTTTCTTTTATCTTTGTTTTTCCTTAACCCCCCCCCCCAGGAGAAAGGATTAGTACTCGCTGATCACGAGGGGACGTCGAGTGTGGAAGTGACTTTTTGGGAAGGTTGTTCCGGTTTACATTATTTAAATGTATAACCTTTGAGATAGTATCCAAACATTAACGTCATTAAGAATTGAGTATTTTGTATTTTTGAGTATAAGCTTATGGAGCTTATGCTAATTGTATATTGTTGTCGCACCCCGACCCCTCGGGCCGGGAACTCGCGAGCTGGACGTCGACTTACAACCATAAACTCTAAAATACTGAAGATAAAAATTCCATTTTATACCTAAAAGATTTTAACACAAGGTTTGGAAAATCCAAGTTTAACAACATCATAAAACAACTAGTGTAAGCTCCACAAGCTCACCCCCAAAATACAAAATATTACAAATCTTAATGACGTCATTGTTGGTACAACTATGCCCAAGAAGGTTACACATTTATATAATGCAAACCGATCAATAATAACCTGCCCAAATATCTCAAACCTCTCGACGTCCTCCTCGATCCGCAAATCCTAATCCTTTCCTCCTGGGGGGGGTTAAGGAAAACAACATTGAAAGGAAACGTGGTGAGATAAAATCTCAGTAAGTTACTAATGCAACTACATGACATGCTATTATGCAACAGGCAATAAAAATAACTTCTAACAATAGAAAATCTCATATAGCACATAGCACACAACAGATAACAAATAGCAGCGGAAATAAACAATTCACATGGATACTGAGCCAAGGTTTCCCAACAGATAGAACCAAATAAAGGTCGCTGCACAGCTTCAACAATCAACCCAATCAACATCTTCATAGTCACATAAAAGCTGAAGAGAAAACCCCCGGTACCAATAACCAATAACAGCAAGGGAATATGACACGAAGTCATAACCCAAACCAAACAACTAGAATGCTCATAAAGGAGCTAGCTCATCTCACATCCAAGGCCAATCTGGAAGAGGGTAATAATGGGGCAAAACAATGGTCAAGAATTATAATGGACTCAGCTCATTGCCATTATAATCTTTCGCATCGCCCGAAACACACAAATACCAGCTGGACTTTCAAGTAAAGACTAAATAATAAAATACTAGCACGATAAACAACTAATGATTCCAAAGTAGGGAACCATTCCAAATAAATCACCACAAAGGTAAACCAATCCAAACAACACATCAAAGATGGACCACATTCCCAAAACGATACTTATTCAAATTCCATAACATATTTATTCACAAAGGACCCAATTCCAATTAATAAAGTGTTCTACAATGTTAACTTAAGTTAATTTGAATAATAAAACCTAAACTAGGAAAGCCGCTTTGTCTTAAACAAGCAAAAAGGCAAATTTCCAGAACATGGGGTCGGGCGGGCGCTTGGGTAGGGGTCGGGCGGGCGCTTCATTTGACCAGAGGGTTGGCCGAAGAAAAAGGCCCAGGTGGGCGGGCGCCTGGCTCGAACCGGGCGGGCGCCTGGTCTGGTTCTGGGTCGGGAATCAGCAACTGGGTTCCTCCATTTTCTTACCCATTTCACAAATTCCTCAAATCAATCACAACCAAACTTCCCACTAAGCATAAACATGAACCAAAACAACCTAAAACTTGTAAGGGCCTAAATAACAACATCTAGAAACCAACAATCAAGATTTAAACCCAACAATCAATAATGAACACTTCATCAAATATCACAAAATGAGTAGTCAATCAAACACTTCAAAATCCAACCAAGAATCAATGTATATCATCTAAATAATCATGTGAACATAGAATGAGCATTTTAACATAAAAATGGGGGAAAGTAAACTTACACGGATTTTCTCAAAGGTGACGGAACTCGAAATTTCTTTGTTCTTTACGATCCTATCGACGATCTAAACATTTTTCGTGATATTAGGATTGAGAAATAACCAAGGGATGATGACTAAAATGAGGGAAGAAGGAGGGAGAGAAAACTTACCCAACAATTGTAGAGAGAGAGAGAAATGACTGGGAGAGATGGAGTGTGAGGAGAAAAGGTGAGTGAGGGAGGTGAAATGGAGGGAGTAGGATTATTATGTTTTTAAAAATGTTACACATAGGGCCCCTCTCCTACTACTTACCATTACAATTAAACTCCCTACTACAATCAAGTCCCAACACTTTTTCCACTAGCACAAATAACTCAAATAAAATGCTAGGCATAAATCATTATGAAACATAAAATGAACACATAATTATTTAAATAAATAAATAATTTAAATAAATAAGTAGGCAATAAATAAATAATTAATTATTTATTACTACGAAAGTAGAGGCGGGTTTTCGGGTCGTTACAATCTACCCTCCTTAAAAAGAATTCGCCCTCGAATTCACTTATCAAAAATCATAACACATCGCCATATCGAGGCTACAAAATATCGATTCCCATATAGCACTCGTAACCCCAGTCAAGTACCTATTAGATAATTCAGACATAGTCCCCAAGACTCAATTAACCCAACATATACTAAACACATACATATCTTAAGTATACTCGTATTAAACATTCTAAAGTCAACTTCTTCTTTTATCCGGATTTCAGATTCCACGACTATCACTTGATCACCGATCCTGAAACATAACTGATTTGAATCCTGATTAGTATTACGTCCTCAATCAATCCTTAAATCGTCAACATCCATAAGTTTTATCTTTCATTATCCCAATAGTATTTAGAATCAACTCCACTACTAAAATTATCTTCCTTATATTATAATAGAACATAACACAATCATAGTCTTTGTATTTCCCAACCCACTTGCACTAACTCATTTTTATCCTTTCGAAGACATATAACTATCCAACATTGGTAACCTATTATTATCATTTCTAAACTTGGTCCCACAACAACAAACTATAATTTGTGAAGGCGATATCACTAAAATTGCAATCAATCCTTAGTCATAGATAGCTCTATTTATTAACCCGAATTTTAGAAACACTTACCCGAAGGATCAATTAGCCACGGATGTGCTAGTTCCGCCACTTCCCGAATTCTCAATGGTCCATTCTAAGCCATCATATGGTAACCTTAAACAATGCCCATAACATAATAACCTCTCGCACTTAACTTCCTTCAATCATTATCTTCACTACTAATTAAAATCCATCCTCAAAATCGAAGAACCCCAATTTCTCCTAAACATAATTCTCGAGATACTACAAGTTTGCCTTATTCATAACCTTAATTACACTGTCAAGATACTTCCATTTGTAAGACGTATACTCAGTATTACTTCCTAGAAATTCCAAACATTAAACCATCCCGAGCTTAATCAGCTTCTTAAAATATGACAAGCTAAGAAATTTTTCATCCCCAAAGTATTCCTCAAAGTGGCTATATCTCCAAGGATTTCCATTACAGTGCTTTCACCTTAGATGGCACCTTAACTAGAGGTACAACGTAAGCTCAAAATTTTATACAAAATGTTTACTTAAATCCACGCTATAATTTTATCACCACATTACTCCAACTCTTTGAAAGCCTAAAACAATTACAAATACTCAGTAATCCGTAAAACAATCCACATTTTATCTCCAAGGCTTTCCACTAACTCTCTCTTTAAATTGATGATCCGCTAACACACTCCAAAGAAATTTAGCAAATCCTAAATCTTCAATGGCTAACCCACCTTAGTCTTTCATGTATACATTTATAATCTCAATGATACTTAGGCTCAATAGTACTACTATCATAACAACCCAATTGGCTAGCAACATTCTAACTGACCCAATACCAAATCATAGTATTCTTTAATATGCCCAAGTATTGATACCCAATTTTCTTCACATACTCTTAATCCAAATCAAGGAACGCCATCGAGAAGGATTTAGAACCATAGAACAACCATTTAACCAAAACTCAAAATTCAAAATGCCTTTAATATAGATCGGGAAATTATTACTCTCCCAAAATGTGCTTAGTCCTCTCGAACTTAACGCGCTTACCACCATTAATGATTATAACTTCCACAATCTACTCATCACTCATACAAATCATGTATTCCCTCATAACAACCAATTCCGATGCAATCACGTAGATGTGCTAGAAGTAAACAAAAATCTCCTACCAAGAAATCCTCAATTGAATCCTCAATTCTTACAACCCAATCGATACAATATGGATATTGCTCTAATTATCAGTACTACAACCTTGTACCATAACAACACAATTTAACCCAAGCTTTTCCCAAATACTAGGTACTGTTCAGAAGAAAAATAAAAATCTTACAAATGATAAATACATCCAACAACCTGGTATAGATATCCATTGTCACCCATCGAAGCGAAATAGCCAGATTCCAAATAAGAAAAGATATGCTTAATTCTACACAAAGGAACGGTCTCAAAACAATTTTAGGCAAAAGGGAAGAGAGGATGTAACAATTTTCCTACAACAATCGACTAAAGCATGACATTTCCCTTCTCAAAATAACATCAAAAATCTTATAATAGCAATATGACAAATTTAGCAGGTAAGTTATATCTACCTTTAAGCACAACATGAGCACATAAGACTCCATCAGATATCCTACACACTCCTCCATAGGAGTAGACACTGACAACACATAAGTCAAAGACTCAGGAGAAATAAATGCAACTAAATGCACTTAAACATGAGAATGCGATGATCTTAAAATGCACGCGCTCGCTCTCTCGACGCAAAATAATACCTCTTGAAATTGCTCAATACCTGACGAGTGCTGGTTGATCACAAATACCCTACCCTGAACCTTTAGGGTTTCCCAAAACATCTCTCTTCTGACCCAGTGCAATACCAGCGTCACTCCCAGATGGTTGATATCTGCTTCTAGGACAATCTCTCGCAAAGTGCCCAAACCGACCACAATTAACACATTTTCCTTGCTTTTTCCAACACTTGTCTTCTGAGTGTCCTTCCCTCTGACAATAGCCGCAGATCTTCCCATTTCGTGTACCCTTATTAGAACCTTGATTTCCTACTGTTGGTTGCCCTTGAAGTTGCCTTCTGAATCGAGTTTGTACTCCAGAATTACCTCTGTTATCCGAATATTGCTGTGGTTGAGCCCTGTTTTTCCCTCCTTGCTTTCCCGGGTTAACCATCTCAGTCTTCCTCTTGTGTCCCCCGATGTCTTGCTCTATCAAACATGCACGGTCCACCGCATCCTGAAAAGGTTGAATTCTTTGGGCTAAAAGTTGAGTCCTAATAGCAGTCTTCAAACCCCTGATCAATCTCATCGCTTTCTGCTCCTCGGTCCGCACAAGGTAGGCACAACACAAGGCTAATTCTGTGAACTTAGCTGAGTACTGTTCTACTGACATCATGCCTTGCTACAAGCTGAGGAACTCGATCTCTTTCCAGTTTTGATTCACTAGAGAGATAAAATGATCCTTGAATTTTCTCACGAACCACTCCCAAGGATATGGTACAAGAGTCGCATCCCAAGTGGTCTTCAGTGCCTTCCACCAATGTTCCACAGCCCCCACGAGCTTATAAGCTGCAAACAGAACCCTATCCTCATCAGTGCAACCAAAGACATCGTAGATTTTCTCCATCGATTCTATCCATAGCTCCGCCTTCTTCACATCAGGCTCACCGTCGTACTCACTTGGTTTCAACTTCAAGAACTGCTCCAACCCATATCGCGGAGGTGCTACATGTTCCTCTCTTGGCCCTTGGTCATGAATTTCTTTCACGGCCTCTTCAAACATGCCTGAAACACTGCACGTTTTCTCCCGTAGACCATTATATTCTGAGTCCCACTGATGCCTTCACCAGCTCTTCTTCTAGCCATTACAAACAAATACCTGCATAAAATACTCATCGTTACTCACTCCGAACCCATCTACCCTCCTAGGTCATTCTAGTCCACCTATACTTATACATAGAGCTAAACCATAGCTCTGATACCACTGTCGCACCCCGACCCTCGGGGCCGGGAACTCACGAGCTGGACGTCGACTTACAACCATAAACTCTAAAATACTGAAGATAAAAATTCTTTTATACCCAAAAGATTTTAACATAAGGTTTGGAAAATCCAAGTTTAACAACATCATAAAACAACTAGTGTAAGCTCCACAAGCTCACCCCCAAAATACAAAATATTACAAATCTTAATGATGTCATTGTTGGTACAACTATCCCCAAGAAGGTTACACATTTATATAATGCAAACCGATCAATAATAACCTGCCCAAATATCTTAAACCTCTCGACGTCCTCCTCGATCCGCAAATCCTAATCCTTTCCTCCTGAGCCATAACACACAATAAAAAATCTCATATAGCACATAGCACATAACAGATAACAAATAGCAACGGAAATAAACAATTCACATGGATACTGAGCCAAGTTTTCCCAACAGATAGAACCAAATAAGGTCGCTGCGCAGCTTCAACAATCAACCCAATCAACATCTTCATAGTCGCATAAAAGCTGAAGAGAAAAGCCGCGGTACCGGAACAAATAACCAATAACAGCAAGGGAATATGACACGAAGTCATAACCCAAACCAAACAGCTAGAATGCTCACAAAGGAGCTAGCTCATCTCACATCCAAGGCCAATCTGGAGGAGGGTAATAATGGGGCAAAACAATGGTCAAGAATTATAATGGACTCAGCTCATTGCCATTATAATCTTCGCATCGCCCGAAACACACAAATACCAGCTAGACTTTCAAGTAAAGGCTAAGTAATAAAATACTAGCATGATAAACAACTAATGATTCCAAAGTAGGGAACCATTCCAAATAAATCACCACAAAGGTAAACCAATCCAAACAACACATCAAAGATGGACCACATTCCCAAAACGATACTTAATCAAATTCCATAACATATTTATTCACAAAGGACCCAATTCCAATTAATAAAGTGTTCCACGATGTTAACTTAAGTTAATTTGAATAATAAAACCTAAACTAGGAAAGCCGCTTAGTCTTAAACAAGCAAAAGGCAAATTTCCAGAACAGAGGGGCGGGCGGGCGCTTGGTAGGGGTCGGGCGGGCAGGCGCTTGACCAGAGGGTTGGCCGAAGAAAAAGGCCTAGGTGGGCGGGTGCCTGGCTCGAACCGGGCGGGCGCCTGGTCTGGTTCTGGGTCGGGAATCACAACTGGGTTCCTCCATTTTCTTACCCATTTCACAATTCCTCAATCATCACAACCAAACTTAAACTTCCCACTAAGAATAACATGAACCAAAACAACCTAAAACTTGTAAGGTCCTAAATAACAACATCTAGAAACCCAAATCAAGATTTAAATCCCAACAATCAATAATGAACACTTCATCAAATATCACAAAATGAGTAGTCAATCAAACACTTCAAAATCCATCCAAGAATCAATGTATATCATCTAAATGATCATGTGAACATAGAATGAGCATTTTAACATAAAAATGGGGGAAAGTAAACTTACCCGGATTTCTCAAAGGTGACGGAACTCGAAATTTCTTTGTTCTTTACGATCCTATCGACGATCTAAACATTTTCGTGATATTAGGATTGAGAAATAACCAAGGGATGATGACTAAAATGAGGGAAGAAGGAGGGAGAGAAAACTTACCCAACAATGGTAGAGAGAGAGAGAAATGACTGGGAGAGATGGAGTGTGAGGAGAAAAGGTGAGGGAGGGAGGTGAAATGGAGGGAGTAGGATGATTATGTTTTTAAAATGTTACACTTAGGGCCCCTCCCCTACTACTTACCATTACAATTAAACTCCCTACTACAATCAAGTCCCAACACTTCTCAACTAGCACAAATAACTCAAATAAAATGCTAGGCATAAATCATTATAAAACATAAAATGCACACATAATTATTTAAATAAATAAATAGGCAATAAATAAATAATTAATTATTTATTACTACAAAAGTAGAGGCGGGTTTTCGGGTCGTTACAATTGTTGTTGTCAAGCTTGGATTTATAAAACTCGTACTATCATCTTTTGGTATAAATTGGAATTTTTATCTTCAGTATTTTAATATTTGTGTGTCAAGTCGACGTCAAGTTCGCATGCCCTTGGCCCGCGGGGTCGGGGTCGCGACATTAGGAGTGTGGCTGCTCTTTTTCTACATGTACTCGAACTTCGGAATTGGGCAGCTAGATGCAAAATGTCCTGGTTTCCTACAATTAATCAAACAAGATTTTCTTTTCTTTTGGATCACTACTCCTTATGAATTTTGGAGGAGCTTTGATGGTAGATCCTTGAGCTTTGCTGGTTGATCCGGGTTTTGAGAATTTTCTGAACTTCTAGAATTTCTTCACAAATAAAGCGATGTTCCTCATCCATTCCAATAACTCAGAAGTAGAAATTTTGGAGTCAGAAATTTTCTCAATGGGCGCTTCTCTCTTTTGCGCCACCATTGCTATGGACTTTGATTTTCCTTCAGTTTCACTTATACGTTGAAGTTTGAGCTCATAAACCTTGAGATTAGCGTATAGGTTTCTTAAAGTCCAATCATCCAAAGTTCCAGCGTCTTCAAGGGCGCTAGATTTATGGAGATATCTAGATCCCAAAGCAGCAAGAAAATTACATTTAATTCCTTATTAGAGAACTTCTTTCCAAGTGAAATACATAGATTGATAATTTCACAATAGCGTTCATAAGTCTGTCTTAATGTTTCACCGGGGAGTTGAGAGAAATTGTTGAATCTCTTTGTACTTCATATCTCTTGTTTTCTTTAGAAATAGTGTCTCCTTCAATATGCTCTTCAATAGCATCCCATAATTCATTGGCGGTAGCACCATGCATGACTTGTTATTTCATAGCCATTCTTAGAGTGCTTACGAGAATGTTTCTAGATTTCCATCATTTGCAACTCTTCTTATGTCTTCTTCAGTCCATTCTTCTTTTGTTTCTGAACTGTTGGTTGAGCAGCGTTGGTGCGTGGATTTGGATTCGCTTTCATTGGGATGTAAGGTCCATAAACCACGGTGTCATTAGCCTTTCATCGATTGATTGACATGGGTCAAGATGTTGAATTTCCATACGTCGAAATGATCTTCATCAAATACTGGAACATGAGTGTAGTTTGCATTTGCCATAAGTTTTGAGTTTGCCATATCGAATCGGCACCCAAGCTGTTAAGCTTGGAAAACAAAAAAGAAGTTTTATAAAGGTGTTTGCTCTGATACCCACTTGTTGGTCCCAAAGGGAAACAAAGGTATAAATATAGCTAGAGGGGGGGGGGTGAATAGCTATTTTGAAATTCTTTTCGTACCTTTGAAAAACTCAATTGCAATTGCGCACTTTATCAAATAAGCATTATGAAATGCGCCTAAGTGAATGAGTGAAATGCACAGCGGAATTTAGTAATGTAAAGAGGCGCAAAGTATGATAAAGGGGACGCACACACACTCTAAATTTTTGGCTCAAAGTGAGTGAAAGATGAAACTAAGGAAAATGTGAAACAAACACAACACAATTCAATCCAATCAATCTACAAAGATTAAATAAGCAAATAGTGAGATAAGATGTAAACTTGAAAGTAATGACAAGAAATAAATACACGCTATTTGGAGAGGTTCAATCGGGAAATGATCTACGTCCTATACCAAGATGGTTAGTCTTGGATTTCTAATGGAGATCTTATAATATGAGTGAGTGTTACAATTACAGCTTTTGAGCTCTATACTAACTCAAGATCTATTATCTATGAAAGAACAAATCCTAAACAAAACTAGTGTATCTTTTAAAGAAAGATCTAAGTGATCAAACTTAAAGATGTGCGTGTGTGTTCTTAGTATCAAGGCTCTTTAGATCTATAGGATTGAGAGAACAAGAAAACTAATGTGTTTTTGCTTGAGGATCTGGGCTAAGTATGAAGGTATGAAGGTGTTCTTGAGAATTCTGGGAAATCAATGAGCAATCTTCAAATCTTCAACAAATACTTGAGAGAGAAATTCAGAGTCGCTTATCAACTTCAAATGGTTGAAGTTATGATGTATTTATAGGTGAGCCCCAAAAACTAGCCATTGGAAATCCCTTGTGGATAAGATAAAGGATATATGTGCTGGAACTCATTGAGTGGAACACGTTTCCTTTTATAGCCGTTAGACACATGACATAAATATGACCACTTTGGACAGGTGTCCGCAAATATTGGTGCAACGTGTTATTTATCCACAGTTGGATCTTTAGCGTAGTTTGAATTTTGTCAAGTCTTAAAATATTCAGAAAAATCTTTGAAGTGTTGAATCACTATCATTAAGGCGCGTAAGCCTTGCTGGCACATAACCATGCACGTGCGCACAGGCGCGTGGGCGCAAAGAGTCAGAGGCGCGTAGGCGCATAGCTTCATTCAAAGTTGTGATTTTCTTGAATGTTTATATCCTTGCCCTATTACTAAGCCTATTCTATTCAAATTGACTACCTAAAAAAATGAAGTATAAAGACTTCTTACATATGTATCTAAATTCCATGAAATAAAACTTAGGTGATGGATCAATCAAATCTAATTAATCCTATACATTAAATAGTGAGATATAAGTGGGCATACCCAACACAGCATTCCTTAACGGGAACATACTTGAAGATGTTTATATGACATAACCTAAAGGTTTTGTAAGTCCAAAAAATTCTAACAAAGTATACAAGTTGCAAAGATCCATTTATGGATTGAAGTATAAGAGACTGTCACTTGTACATCATGAACAGTAGCACGAATTCTGTATCTGGTATGCCCTTTTGTATCTGTAGGGATCTCAATAATTTTGGCAGATGAAAAGAACTTATCTACTAGCAAAGGCGCGTAGTATGGTTGATCCATCGTGTACAAAGGCAGAAGACCTGCAGTTCTGATGTAGACCATGATATCTATGCCCATTGGCTCAGCAGCTAACTAAGACACATTGAACGTTTCACCTGGTTTAAAGTTAGTTGGATCCTTCATAAACAAAAACTTGTGAATGTTAGGAGTGAATATGGCGCATAGAAACATAACAATGAACAAAGTAAATATAGGCGCATAACAGTTGTAATCACAAAAGGAAATTATAATAATTAGGCGCATAGATTTACGAGGCGCATAGATATGGTTCTATGTAAATACTAAGGAAAAAGTAAACATAGAAAAAAATGACCAAGTATGAATTTAGTCGCATAGATTACTTAGGCGCAAAATGGCATAAGCGCAAGAAAGGTAGAGGCGCATAACAATTGTATTTGCAAGAAGCTCATACATGTGTTAGGCGCATAGACCATTGAGGCGCAGAATGACATGAGGCGCATAATCAATGAGGCGCACAAGTTTATACTTAGGCGCATTTCTATACATTTAATTTTTACTTAGCATAAAAATGCAATAATAACACAAACACATGCAAAACATAAACATAGAAGAAAAATGGATCAAACGTGGAAATTTTCGAAAAACAAGTTTTGAAAATCAAAGAACCCAAGTCATGAAAGAAAAATGAAGAACATGTCTTGAGTGCTCGAAGAACATAAAGAATACCGAGAACACAGAAAAACATGAATCTTCACCAAAACAAACAAATAATATGTCAAAACGACCGCATGAACACAAGGATTCCAAATATACAAACCAGAACATGAACAAATCAACAACAAAGCCACAATAAGCATTTAAAGTGACAAAAATTTGAAAAGTCTAAAAATCTAAGATTCTCAGATTCGCAACAAATAAAGCATTGATCGTTGTAGGTTCTAAAGATTCGAAATTGTGATACGAACAAAACCCAAAGAACAATTTCACAAACGGATAACCGAAACAAGAGGAATAAAAAAGGGGAGCATTTTCGGTTTATAAGAAGACCGAAACTCAGAAACCAAAAAAAAAATTTCAGAAATTTAAAGAGTTAAGGGTCAGGAAAGCATACCATTTCGTCTAGTGGGCCTTTGGATTTTGATGTTGTAGAACGTTTTGGACCCATTTATATATGAAAATGCAAAGAAATGGAGAAGAAATGAAAGAAATAGAGTAGAGAGAGAGAGAGAGAGTTATGGTGAGAGAGAGAGTGTCTGGGAAGATGAGAGTGGTTTTAGAGAGAAAGGAAAGGGTGCAAAGAGAGAGAGCGCAGGGAGAGAGAGAAGGATATTTTAGCATAAAAGAGGAAATGGAGGGAGAAGGTCAACTTATATAGGGTTAGGGTTTTTAAAAGATGGGAAGTTAAAAGGACATGTATTAATGAATGTGTCATAAAAAGTACATCGATGTGATACCAAGTGTGCAGAAAAATTGTCCCACTTCCCTCATAAGTGTATGAACAATTTTGACTAATTTTTGCACAAATACCAAAACATCTGTTTTGGTGTAATTTTGGGGGTGCAAGAAATATATCCACAGAAAATAAAAATTTGAAAAACTGAAAACAAGGGAAAAATTAATTGCACAAGTACCCTTGAACAATCATGGAATGTCTTTTGAAAAAGACAGAGATTCTATATAATAAATAAGAACTAACATATCTGGTACTTGTGAAAAATTAATATGTTCAATCATTTGAATAATAAATGTGAAGCATTCATTGAGTTGTATCCTTGATGTTGAGCGCTAGGGAGGCGCGTAGGGCATATAGGCGCGCAGAGTGAGGCGCAACAAAGATGAGGCACATAAAGTTTCCTTGAAACTATGAAATTAATTTCTAACTTATTTACCTGAGATTTTCAGAACTTAACAAGACAAGGAATCATTAGTAATAACAAAACTATATAGACTAGTTAAGTTCAAGCATACCCATTTCACCTCTCAAAAATATGAACCGTTTAGCATGTAGTGCTTTCGTAAGAGTCGGCAATTTGAAAGTCAGTTCCCACGTGTTCCAAATGAATATTGCCCTTTTCCACGTGGTCTTTGAGGAAGTGATACTTGATGTCGATGTGCTTGGTCTTGGAGTGCATGACAGGATTTTCGGAAACTGCAATCGTTGATGTATTGTCGCAGTAAATGGGACAACTTTCTTCAATGATGTCATAATCCACCAATTGCTGCTTCATCCATAGAATCTGAAAGCAACAAATTCCGGCAGCGATATATTCTGCTTCCGTAGTTGAGACAGAAACTGAAGCTTGTTTCTTACTAGCCCATGACACAAGTCTATATCCAAGGAAATGACAAGTGCCAGTGGTGGTTTTCCTATCAATTGTGCATGCTGCATAATCCGCATCTGAGTAACCTACAAGTTTAAAATTTGAATCTTTGGTGTACCAAAGTCCAAGGTTAATAGTGCCGGATAAATATCTTGTAATTCGTTTCACAGCAATCAACTGCGCTTCTCTAGGGTCAGATTGATAACGAGCGCAAACACAAACACTAAATATAATATTAGGCCTACTAGCAGTAAGGTAAAGGAGTGAGCCAATCATACATCGGTAGAGAGTTTGATCAACCTTTTTACCTTTTAAATCTTTATCGAGTTTTTTGCCAGTAGCCATTGGAGTGTCGTATGCTTTAGAATTCTCAAGTCCAAACTTTTTGATTAGATCCCTTGTTGTACACACCCCATTTTGGACGTTCATTTATAATCACACTACTTTTGTGTCTCGCCTTTGATTTGGGTCCAAACTCGTTAAGTTGGACATGTTTCTTTAAGTTTCTGACTGACTCCATTAGTTAGGGGCCAAACTGAACATTAAAACTATCGCAGAGGGCAAAAAAGTGATTCCAGCACTTAGATGCCTCATATGAGACATTGATGTCTCGTACGATGTATCCTCCTCGACAGTCGGGTTTTTGGTCAGTTTCCTTATTGATCTTAACCCCTTTTATTGGTAAACACTCATGCAATCCGGGGAAAATCCCATGGCCGATCCTAGAGTCCTAAAATAACCTCTTGAGAATTAATTCTTTGATTCCCAACCATAAATAACTCTCCAACTAAAACCCTAGGTCACCAAAAACCTATAAATAAAGGGTTTCTTTCACTCTAAGAGAAGGAGGAGAATTTCTAGACAGCCCCAAGGCCGTTAAACCATCAAAAAGCTCTCATAATCAGTCTCTCTCCCATACCCACGAAATTTGGAAGATCAAAGGCCTTTAGTCAAGGTCATCCATAGGATTCTTGAAGAAAACGCTTAGGTAAAATCCTTGCTTTCTATCTTCTCATCTCCTTCTTTGCTTTGAAGTAGTGTGATTCCATCAAAGGATCAGCCTAGAGCCTCTCCAAACCATGGATATGGTCTCAAAGCATATGATCCGACATCCCAAATAAATAAGCAATTATTTATTTTATTTTTTTTCTGTTTTGGTACATGAATGCATGATTTTAAAACGATGATGATGATTTCTTAGCAAGACCAATCCTAGATTGGGTGAATTGGGTGCTCCTTTACCTTCCCAATTCATAACTTAACCCCCGAATCCAGACATCTCAGTCCGTGTTCCAGCAATAACATGTGGCGACTCTCTAATCAGCAAGAAGGTGAATCGAAGGATGAAAACGTGCCTCGAAGCAAAACCTCGCGCGCAAATAGTGGCGACTCTACTGGGGATCAGATCACAGTAAGTGGGTTAGACTTGAGTCGAAAGAAATCATCGTTGTTTCAAAATTCTGCATTCTGTACGATAATATGTTCCCAAACTGGGATGCCTCATACGAGGTATCACTTGTCTCGTACGAGACATCTTAGTTCTCCCTGGCGGATCTGACTCTCTGGTTTGAAAAGGGAATTTGTTCGGTTAAAACACCTACACAGAGTCTCAGACCTGCTCTCCCCTCTGTTTTTGAGTTTTGGGACCTCTTAACGAACGAGAAACTCCCCATATATTATAAGGCTAACCTTTGTTTTGCAGGAGTTCGTGCTAAATGCTTTATTCTCTACTTTGCCTATTTTGCCTTTATATGTGAACTACGACGGCCTGAGTTTCCTCCACAAGAGGAGAAACGTAGGCAGCCCCTTGGCCCGGCCATTGCATGTTTTTGCTTTTACTTAAAAAAAACTTTCTATTTTCTCCTTGTCACCTAGATCTTGACTCCCCACACACGTTCACACATATAGAATAATTGCACTACATTAACGAATGGCACTCGCCGGTCTCTCCAAAGATGGTGTACCCACTCCGTGACATGATGCTAGACTGTGTTAATGGGGAGCCTTAGCCGTAAGCCTTGCATTAACCTCATGCATATATACTAGTTAATAAGACACTCCTCGAGACTGGTCGGTTCGATTCATAGGGTTGTTTTAATCTTTGCCCAAGATAACGCATCTTTACAATCTATAATCCTCCCTTGTGAATATGACGAATGTCCCTTCGGTTAATGTTGAACAAAGGATTTTGAAATAATGGAGAACCTCTCTACGGAAATCCGGGTTTGTGTTTTCCTACTTTTATTATTCTGTGCGGGATTATGGATGCCATTTTGGCTTAGTTTCGACCGCACCGTTCAACATGTCTCTTTCGGTTGTCCCTTAAAAATTCACAAGGTTTGATTGCATTAATGCGTTGTTTAATAAAGTGCAAAACAACTACGGAATCACTTATGTTTGGTTTATTTTTAATGGTGGATTCCGATGAGAATATGGGACCTTTGCCCGAATTGTCCGTTTGGGAGAGTGCAATACAGGTAAAAGCAAGGGGCTCTTATTCTAGTGACCCCAGCCTGGATTTGACACAGTTTTCTGCACTCTAGGTTTGTCCGATCATCAAAGTAGCTCCACACTCCTAACACAATGCCTGCCCGCACGGAAATGTCTCTCAGAGAAATCTCACAAAGTCTGCGCTTCAAGATGGAAGCCGCCGGAGGTTGGAAGGAAGGTCTACCCAACGGAGAGGCCCTAGAGATCAATATCATGCAAGAATTTCGCTTCAGATGCTCGATTATGCCTCTTATTACGTTCATGACCAAGTCAAAGAGCGTAACGAGCAAAGCGAAAGACTGGGCTGAGATCGAGAAAATGATCGACGGCAGTAAGCTCGAGATGTTACAATCTGAATACAATGAAATGAACAAATGGTACAATGCCGCTGTCAAGAGAGCCCAGATTTAGAGGAAAACCAAGAGAAGGTCATCAACGATGAGGTGGGTAACTGCATCAGCATGCTTTATCAAGACCAAAGGACCAAATGGAGGAGGAACATATCATCATCTCAATGTCATGAGGACACCACTATGGAGCATTATGCAAAGCCTCCAACACAAGCCACAAAGAGTCTACACCGATTTGAGCCAAATCCTACTTGGTAGGGTGTTCCGAGAGCTTGAGCGGGAAAGCAAGCTAGCACCTATGAGGGGGTACAAACCAAGTATGAGGGAGCCGGAAGGGCCTTGCACCTGTATTGCTACACCATCAGTGCCACGCGTCATCACACCGACAAGTGCAACAACCTAAGAGATAACCAAGATCTTATCGACCAAGGCACTCTACAGATAATAGGCAATGGAGCCAACCTCGTATTGAAGAACGAGGGGTCCAAACCTGAAGCTCCTCTTCTACTACATTAGTTAGTAGTTTAATAGACTAGTTTTTACTTCATTTTCATAGCTTAGACGCCTCTTTCCTTCCTTTTAAAACTAGTTGTTTATTTTCTATCCTTATGGGATTCTACTCACTCAAGAATCATTGTGATTGAGAGCATGCCCTCCTATCAAATTCAATTTTTAGTAATAGTTAGTTTCTTTTAAATTTCTCACTTTTTTTCGTACTTTTCCAAAAAGCAAAGTAGTGTAGAGATGGTAGAGGTGCACAATGAAAATGACTATTCTAAGGCGATTCCATTCTCTGGAACGCGTCCAGTACTTAACATGATGCTAAAGAAAGGGTACTTCCCCGGTCTTGGACTTGGCAAGCATTTACAAGGGATAAGAGTACCACCACCTGTCGTTCTATACCCCCTAGATATGGTCTAGGGTATGTGTAACCACTCAAAGACATCCCTAAGATGAAAGGGACTAAAACTCATACATCGCGCCAATGGCACCGCCCTATCGAAAAACTCTAAACGGGTACTTTGTACGCGAGGGGGAAAACTTTCCATACTTCATGTTCCATGAACCATGGATTGATCATAAGGGGAAGCGCCAACCGGGCTTTGAAATATTCATTGACTGTGATCCGTACTCACTAGAAACAGAACCGATGCAGTTCTCGTGGCTACCTCGAGAATTAAGGGGTACCAAGGCCGAGGCATTCAGTGAGTGGGAATTTGTGTTGGGAGAAGACCTACTGCGCCAATTTCTTAACCTTTGCAAGCTAGAGGACACTAAGATCAATGCAATAGATAAGGGGGACGCTCCGAACTGAGACTATACCCAGCTCATCGAGAAAAGTGACGAGCCTATCCAGAATTGGTATACAACTGGGGGACCCCATAGCAAGTGAAGACTTCCTGATCAAGGAATTAGGATGTACTCCCCATCCCTATTGTCGCGACCCCGGACCCCGCGGGCCCGAGACCGCGATCTGGACGTCGACTCTAAAACCAAAACTATGAAATACTGAATTTAAAAATTTCATTTGATACCAAAAGGGGTGATGATCCAAAGTTTTACAAAACCAAGTTTAATAAAAACCAAATACAACTATCATAAACTTCCACAAGTTTATGCCCAACAAAATACAAATGTACAAATCTTAGTGACGTCATTGTTTGGTACAACTATCCCAAAATGGTTACACATTTACATAATGTAAACCAACCTATAATAACCTTCCCCAAAAGAACGGATCCACACTCGACGTCCTCGCCCTCGTGATCAGTGAGACTAATCCTTAGCACCTGGGGGGGGGGTTAAGGAAAAACAAAGGTAAAAGAAAAGGGAGTGAGATAAATCTCAATAAGTTACTAATGAAACTACATGACATGCTATGATTCAATAAACGATAATAAATCATAAATAGAACGTAGCAGTTATCACATAACAGATAGCAGCGGAAATAAACACATAACAAAGGATATAGCCAAGGTTTTCCAAACCGGAACATCCAAATAAAGGATCGCTGCGCAGCTTCAATAATCAACAAATCATCATCTTCATAATGGCATGAAAGCCGAAGAGAAAACCCCGGTACCGGAACCAATAACCAATGAAGTGTCACAAAGGCGGGAGACATGCCACAAAGTCATGCTCCAAGTAAAGCTAAAATGCACACAAAGGAGCTAGCTCTTCTCACATCCAAGGCCAATCTGGAGGAGGGTAATAAGGGGGCAAAACAATGGTCAACATCACAATGGACTTGGCCGTGCCATCATAATGTTTCGCATCGCCCAAACACACACAAAATACCAGCTGGACTTTCATATAAAGGCTAAGTAATAAATACTAGCTTAATTAAACAACTTAAGGTTCCAAAGTAGGGAACCATACCAAGAAGTCACCAAGAAAGTGAAATGAACCAACAACACACAATTAAAGTGTTCCAACAATCTTAGCAGTGATAACACAATTCCCATATCACATTTGACCAAAAAGGGGTTCAGTTAAATCTAGCACTCGACCAGATTTACTCACTCATCTCGAAGAGCTTAAGGAGAGTTTTGAAACGATGATTTACACGCCTAAAACGGAGTTCGTAAGAACAAAATATGACTCTCGAAAGTTTGGACCAAAAAGGGGAATAAATTGCATAACAGGGGAGGGGGGGGGGGGTGCGCGCGCCTCCTATGGGAGGGATGCGCGCGCCTCCTAGATCAGTTGGGAAGTCGAGTTGGGAGAAGGAGTAGGTGCGCGCGCCTCCTAAGGGAGGGATGCGCGAGCCTCCAAAGGACAGAAGCATTTTTGATCAAGAAGGACATAAGGGTGCGCGCGCCTCCTAAGGGAGGGATGCGCGCGCCTCCTTGCCCGGAAAGGCAATTTCCGGCCAAAAATCTGGGTTTCCACCATTTTCAAACCAAAACTCAAACCAACCCAAATCTTTCACCATTTCACAAATACTTGGAACCAAGGCTAGCAATATACACAACTATGAACCAAAACAACTTATAGACTTGTAATGGGACTAAATAACACAATCTAGAAACCCAACACAAGATTCGAATACCAAATTTCCCAAAAATATGAATAAAATGCCAATCACTCCCAAATCAACCCAAGATGCAATGAATGGCATCCAAAACATCAAATAAACATGGAATAGCATTTCTAGCATAAAATAGGGGGAAAAGTAACTTACCTGATAAATATCAAAGTTGACAGAATTCAAATCTTTTTGATTCTACGCGATCCTATCGACGATCTAAACAATGTTCACGTTTTAAGAAATGAATAATAATGAGAGGAAGAAGAAGAAAATGAAGAGAGAAGATGAAGAAGAAAACTTACCCAAAATAACTAGAGAGAGAGAGAGATTTCTGGGAGATGAGTGAAAGAGTGAGGGAGAAGGTGAGGGAGGTGAGGGGAGGAGTAGGGAGGGAGTAGGGGAAATGTTTAAAAGAGTTACACTTAGGCCCCCTCCACTACACTACACACAAATTCTACACTCCCTGCTAACAATTAAGACCCAACAATATTACCCTAGCACAAAGACTCAATTAAAATGTTAAGCATAAATATTATAACACATAAATTGCACACATAATTATTTAGATAAATAATAATTTAAATAAATAAATAAGCAAATAATTAAATGATAATTATTTAATTACTAATAAAATAGAGCCTATATTTCGGGTCGTGACATTCACTCCCCCTTAAAGAAAATTCGACCCGAATTTTAACGAGACTCACATTAAACAAAAAGCCACGGAAATTTCCTCTCGATCTCATCACGAAGCTCCCACATCGACTCCTCGACATTATGATTCCTCCAAAGAACTCGGACCAACGCGATGCTCTTGTTTCTCAACTCTTGGACTTTAGAATCTAAGATCCGAACCCGTCGTTCCTCATAAGTCATATCGGGCTCAATATCCTCCGGTACCCTCGGTAACACATGAGATGGATCATGAACATACTTCCGAAGCATAGAAACGTGGAAAATGTTGTGCAACCGGTCTAAAGATGACGGTAACGCAAGTCGATACGCAAGAAGTCCAACCTTTCCCAAAATCTCAAACGAACCAATAAACCTCGGAGCCAATTTGCCTTTCTTCCCAAACCTACGAATACCCACCTTCGGAGACACTTTCAAGAACACAAAATCACCGGTCTGAAAACTATGGTCTCGCCTTCGGTTGTCTGCATAGCTCTTATGTCGACTCTGGGTTGTCTTCAATCGATCCCGGATAACCTTAACCTTTTCAACTGAATCCCGAAGCAAATCAATACCCAAAACTTTCGCTTCACCAACCTCATCCCAACAAATAGGCGATCTACATTTCCTTCCATACAAGGCCTCAAACGGTGCCATCTCGATACTAGCCTGATAACTGTTGTTGTAAGAGAACTCCACTAACGGTAGGTGCGAATCCCAAGAATCAGAAAAGTCTATTTCACAAGCTCGCAACATATCCTCCAAAATCTGAATAGTCCTCTCGGATTGACCATCGGTCTGGGGATGAAAAGCTGTACTGAATCGCAAAGTACCCAAAGCTTCCTGAAACGCCTTCCAGAATCTAGAAGTAAATCTCGGGTCTCGATCTGACACGATGCTAACCGGAACTCCATGCAATCTCACAATCTCATCAATAAAAAGGGTCGCAAGCTTCTCCATCGAATATCTGATATCAATAGGCAAGAAATGGGCACTCTTGGTCAATCTATCCACTTTTACCCAAACACTGTCATACTTCCTACGGGTACGAGGCAGTCCCGTAACGAAATCCATAGTCACATGCTCCCATTTCCACTCGGGAATCTCTAACGGCTGAAGTAATCCCGCGGGTCTATGATGCTCGGCTTTGACCTGCTGACACGTTAAACACTTCGAAAACATACTCGGCTATTTCCCTTTTCATATTAATCCACCAAAATTGTTGCTTCAAATCCTGATACATCTTCGTACTACCCGGATGAATAGTATACCTCGATTTGTGACCTTCTTCTAAAACTCTCTGCTTAATTCCATCACATCCGGAACACACAATCTTCCACGGAAAGTCAACACTCCACTCGAGCTACAGAAAAATCCTTGAAGTTCTTCTCTTTCAATTTACCCATTATTTTCACTAACTCGGGATCTTCTTTCTGAGCTTCTTTTATCCTCTGAATTAGGGTCGGAGACACCTTAATATTCGCAAAAATATCCCCATGTCTCGATTCACGAGGAGACCAATCTCGAACATCCTCTAGCATTTTCCATTCACGAACCATCATCGAAGCCACATAAGTCTTTCTACTAATCGCATCGGCTACCACATTCGCCTTCCCCGGATGATAAGAAATCGTACAGTCATAATCCTTCAACAATTCCATCCATCGGCTGTCTATTATTCAACTCTTTCTGGGAGAAAAGTACCTCAAACTCTTGTGATCCAAAAAAATCTCAAACTTCGCCCCATAAAGGTAGTGCTTCCATTTGTGCAACGAAAAGACAATAGCCGCTAACTCCATATCATGAGTCGGGTAATTCTGTTCACTCGGGGTCAACTTCCTCGAAGCATATTGTAGCGACCCCAAAACCCGTCCCTATTTATTTTATATTTTTGAGAATTTTTATTTGACCTATATGTGCATTTTTATGTGTTGCGTCATATTTTATGATTTGCATATCATACTTGATTATTTGTGTTATTTACTTAGTTAGTAAAAATAATGATTAAAGGAGTTAAATGATTAAGTTGAAACTTTAGGGTCCTAGTTGAAATTATAAGTTAAGGGGCTTAAGTGTTAACCTTGAAAGTTGGGTGACCATTTTGTGAAATGGGTAAGATATTTAAAAACTTATCCCTTTTTCCTTCCTTCTCTGTGTTTACAAATTTCATCAGCAACATTTCTTCCTCGTATCAGTTAGGGTTAGGAGAAAAAGGTAAGTTCAACCCATTTCGATTTAATTCTTTTTATTTACTTACCCGTTTTAAAAACTAATTATATAAAAATGATCAGGGTGTCGAGTAGGTCATTTCTAGCCGAACAAAACTTATTTCAGCGGTACTTTTTCTGGAACTAGGTAAGTTACTAATTCCCCTTTAAATGTTAAAGTAGTCATATATGCTATATGTGATACTTCTACTGGTTAATCTTGTGTTTTGAGTAATATTTGCTATACTTGTAATTTTGGGACAACGGGAGTATATGAACTTAGTTATAGCTAGTGTTGAAATGGTTTAGAAACCATATGAAATATTAATGAAAGTTGCTAATGTTGTGACTAATGTTGGCTAGTATCTTGTGTATATATGTTATGCTTGTGAAACAAAAGGAGTAAACTTTGTTAAGTTTTTAGGCCTGCCGGTGATGTGGGCGGCCGCCCAAAATAGGTGTGCGGCCGCACATCTATCTGAAGGGTTTTCTTCTTGGGACAGAGCATTTTGGGCGGCCGCACAGCCCTGTTTGGGCGACCGCCCAGTTGTCTGAAAAGTTTAGAGTTTTCAACTAAGGGGTTTAGAGATCAACCTTGGTCTAGTTTTGGGTAGTGTCCTAAAGTACTTAGATGATTGTTGTGGAATGTTAGTAATGGATTAAATGTCCTTTTTATGGACTCTTTATAAGGATTCTTGTGTGCATCTTGTGATGTATTTGGCTTAGTTCCTTCTTGGATTAAATGCCTCGGGGTTTTGTTTAGCAAGTATTCATTACTGTGCTTCTTGTTAAAAGTCCAGCTGGTCTTGTTGTGGAGTCAGCCAATGGAAGAATTATAGTGGTACAGGTAAGTCCACTATAAGGTTTTCCATTGGAGCTTGTGAGTCAGGCGGTTGGAGAATTATAGTGGCACACAAGCCAAATTCACTATAAGGTGTCCACTGTGCCTTTTAGTTTCCCCAGTCCAGATTTGCCTTGGATGGGATGAATTGCTCCCTTTGGTGAGTATTTGGGTTATGACTTTGTGTCATATTTCCCTCTCTGGTTACTTGGTTCTATTGGTTATGATTTGGTTTTCGGGATCCCGACGGCTTCAGCTATTTATGCTGCTCAGATGGTTTTCTCTGATGGGTTTCTCAGTTGGTATTCTCATCAGTTATGGTTATTGGGTAAACCTTGGCTTGGTATCCACCGGAGTGTGGGCAATGTGATATAAGTGATATATGAATTGATGTTATATACTATATGCTTACTTGTTGATATTGTTTCTTTATGATCATCATATCAGCATGTAACGTAGTTGCATTTTAGTAGCTTACTGAGATTTATTCTCACCCTTTATTTGTTTACTGTTTTAGATAAAGGCGGGTCCAGGGAATAGGACACTTGGCACGGGAGGACGTTCGTTGGTAAGAGTTGGGACTTTTTTTGTTGAAGGTTACATTATCTAAATGTAAACCCTTTGGGTAGAGTACCCGTACTTCTTATGGTTCCATCTATTTTGGTAAAGGTTGATGTATGTACATTTGTTTAAAAGTTTGTAAGCCTTCGGGCTAAGTACTTTCGTCGTGAAAGAGTTTGTAAAAGTTTGTTTCAAGTTAAGTGAAGTCTTTGAACTTCAAGTGTGTTTTTGTGCCACTTTCTAAAAGGACATTTCGAAAAATTTTCTAAAAGGTTTCATACGTCTTCCGTTCGTGTCCCGAGCGTGGGGCCAAGTAGGACCACGGGTACGGGGCGCGACAGTTGGTATCAGATCTAGGTTGTAGATGGTCTAGAATGACTAAATGACCTAGGAGGGTAGTAGAGTATAGAGTGAGTAACGTTGAGTGTTTGATGCAGGTATTTATTAAAAATGGGTGAAACTGACGGAGATCAGGCCGGCTCTTCGGGGCAAGGGGATGCTAGAGAAGAGGCTCGAATTATGTTCCTGTTGGGTTTCATAGTAACATGCGGAGCGGAATTAAGCATTTAAAATTTTATGAAACCCATAGCCCATAGATCCATTCATATGATTAAGTCAAATATAACATAATGAATACTAGAATACTAACCCTTGATGCCTTTGATTTTGCAACCTTGAATTCGATGGAGACTTGAAATCTTGATCACGAACAAAGCAAGAATCACGAACTATGAAGATGATAAGTTTCACCCTCTAGCGGTATCCACACCACGAACGAATATCAAGAACACTTGATCTTGGTTGCTAGACCAAATTATGAAACACGCTTTCACAATTGTAAGAACTATATGGAATTATGAATATTCTTGTTCTTCACTTTTTGGGATCTTAGAACAAGAAAATAACCTCTCAAACCTTATGGAGGCACTCATAATCATCTGTCTAATGGCTGCTGAAAGGATCCTTTTATAGGTCCTAATCCTTAACCCTTAAGGACTTAGGAAACCTAAATCCCGTCACCAAATTAGGCAACAAAGAATTCTGGCCGACTTGACTGGCACGGTCGTGCCCTATAATCTGGCACGGTCGTGCCATCAGGTCCGCTTGATTCCCCATATCGACAATTTTCGGCACGGTCGTGCTTGTCTTCTTGGCACGGTCGTGCCAAACATGCCGACAGGTTTTGCCTTGGTTTGGATTTATGGCACGGCCGTGCCATTTTAAGGCGCACGACCGTGCCAGAGCCAAAATCTGACATTCTTCCATAATTCCCATTTAGTCCTTTACGATTCGTTCTATTTGTGTGTGACCCTCTAGGATTACACTAAGTTGGCAATGAGTTCAAACATGAACCCATAAGATATGATTAGGTTCTAGCAAACCGTCATACCTACCCAAATAGTGTAACTAGATACAAGTACGCATTCCTTTTAGAACATGTCATAATCCCTTTGTCCACGATGTCTTTGAACACAAGTCATGGTCAACAAGTCAACTTGTTTTGTTCAAAACTTTTCTCGATCCCGAATATGTTGATAATCCAAATGACATTGATCCAATCAATCCATTTGGGTTTGGCCAAACATTTCACCAACATCATTCCTTCGAGGGGCCCAAGCTTGACATCTCTCCGAAGAGGGACAAATCCATTTGGCTTATTATTCTTCCCTACGTGAATCCAATCATGCCAATCATACCCTTTATAACTACCGTGTTAAGGCAGCGTTTGAATATGTCAAACATAATGTTCATCAAGTGGAAGACTATAATAACTTCATGTCTAAGGATTCAAATGACATAACTAATATGAGATTTATATATGACATCGACCATGACATAAATCTCATACCGCGGGTCATGTCCAGTACCTTGTTCCAAACAAGTACCCATAAATCTAACATGATCATCCCATGATCATTTAGCCTTTATACTAGTGCTTAACAAGCTCTAGGGACGGAGATTATTATAAGCAAACACGAGCCATAATAATAATCCTATTATCTCTTTATTATCATGATAACTTACAACGTTCAACAACGTGCCTAGGGCACCAACACCAACAATCTCCCACTTGCCCTAGGCCCAATTCCCTAGGTATCCAATACCCATGGACCTAACATGACCATCATGTTTAGCTTTATGGAAGTCTCATTGTTTAGCGTGTCTGTGACGTTATCATTAGTTGGTACTTTGCATATATTTACGTCTCCCTTATCAACGATTTCTCGAACGATAAGAAAACGCCTAAGTATGTGTTTGGATTAGGATGTGCCCTTGGTTCCTTTGCTTGATCAATAGCACGACTATTATCATTAATAAAGTCTATTGAATTAGCAATGCTAGGAACCATCTTAAGTTCACAATGAACTTCTTAATCCAAACCACTTCCTTTGCAGCATCCAATGCGGCAATATACTTAGATTTAGTATGTAGAATTTAGTGACTCTGCTTGGAACCATTCCAACTTACAGCTTCACTATTATTTATAAAACTCAATTGCGATCTTTTATCATCTTTGTCGGTTTGGAAGCATGCATACGCGTACCCATATACGACGAGATCATCTTCCATCCCTTCATAGATCATAACAATTCTTTAGTCCTTCTAAGTACTTTAAGAATTGTTTCACAGCCATCCAGTGATTCTCACCGTTGTCGGATTAATATCTACTCGTCATGCTCCAAGAATTTAGATATATCCGCTTAGTACTTATCATGGTATGATGGATTCAATTGCCGAAGCAAATGGCATCCCATTCATTCTTCTCACGCTCATCATTTGTCTCAGGACATTTGAGTCTTTGCATAGAAAACTCCATGTAACATTAACAACCGTCCTCTCTTAGAATCTTCCTTGCGGAATCTTCTAATGACTTTGTCAATGTATGTACTTTGGCTTAAACCAATTAGCCTCCTTGATCTATCTCTATAGATCTTAATGCCAAGAACATATGTAGCTTCATCCATATTCTTCATTGCGAAACACTTTCTTAACAAAGTCTTTACAGATTAACGTGTAGGAATGTCGTTTCCAATGAGCAATATGTCATCCACATATATTAAATAAGGAATAGCACTATGCTCCCACTAATCTTCTTGTATATACAAGGTTCATCTTCGTTCTTGATCAAATCAAACTTTTGACTTATCGAAACGGAGATTCCAACTCCCAAAAGCTTGCTTTAATCCATCCAATGGATTTCTGCAACTTTCATAATTTATCAGAATTTTCTTTGACTGTCAAAACCTTTAGGTTGTATCCAATACATCCTTAAGTGAGTTCCCGTTGAGGAACACTTGTTTTGACATCATTTTGTCAATTTTCATATTCCAAATATGAACATGTGACTACGAGAATTCTAGTAAATTTCTTGCTACCCATGTAACATTTTTCTCCAAGAAAAGTCATTCATCTCCTTTGGTTTTTACACCTTAGGTTAGAATGATCAAGTTCCAAACTTGATTATTATACATGAATTGCCTTTTAGATTTATGACTCCAAGCCATTAATCTAAATGTGGAGTTGATATTGCATCTTTGATAGGTGGTAAATACTTCATTCTAAATGAACTTTACCTCAATACTTTCTATTTCGAAATATCCAATATTTCTACTAATAGATTGTATCCTATCATGTATTGCAAGTATTTGTATATCTTGAACGGATTTCACAACCCTTGTGAAAACTTGTTCAACTTCCATCATAGGTTAAATACTATTTTCTAGGTCTCGAACCATTCGAGATATATTTTACTCCCACTGATTCTTTTAGAGATAAACCTTTTATCTAGAAAAGTATCATCATAAGCAACAAACCATTTGTTTCTCATGAGTAAAATTTTATCCTCAAGTTTCTTTAGGATATCCCATGAAAATATATTTATTAGATTTAAATGTGAGTGTGTCCCAGACAACTCCTTTCCAAAAGGTCTCACCATCTTAAATCTTTGCGAAAGCAAACCGAGTTTTCTTTCATCTTTTAACCTCTCAAGCTGGAATTCAGATTAGTATAATCATAGCGGTTTCAAATACATAACCCCAAAATTAATAATGGAAGATCAATTTGACTTTATCATCTAATGAACCATATCCAATAAGGTTCTTATACTTTCACGCAGACATATCATTTAGAATGATTTCTTAGTGAAGTTAATTTGTGAAACCATTTCACAACTTTAATGATGACTGTCAAATTTCGGTTTAATTATCCATCATCATGATCCAATCATAATTTTGAATAGTTTTACCAAGTATAACCAAAATTCTCTTTTAGCATTTCTTCTTAATGCACCATACACATCAAAATGTATTAGGTCAATTAAGACATTATCCTTTTTACCAATCATAGTAAAAGATGTCTTGATCCAAGTAAATAAGATTTGCATAAATCATGTGATTCCAAATCATATGACTTAAAACTCCGTCCAATAGAATTTTAGATATGCATTTCTCATTTATTTGATCAAAACAATAATGCATAAAGAATTTTAATTATTTGTGTTATAGTCTTTATTATTTTGTTCTTCAAGATTTAGGATATAAGATTTATTTATATGATAACACAATGAAGTAAATCATAATAAATAAAGCACTTTTCTTATTCCAAATAAGAAATTAATATCCTTCATTATCTTATAACAAAATAATGTTTTCTACTTCATCAGTAAAGTCACTTTACAAGTGTTCTACGAACAATGTTGCAACCATTGCATCATTACTGTTTGTAGATAAAACATTACTATAAGTAGTCTTTCATCTTACTAATTATTCTGGTATCCAATACCCAATAATTAAATTTAGAAAGAATAATTTATAACATAAATATTCCGAGTGGTAGTCCCACTACCATTCCTTTTATTGATCACCCAGAATTTTGACTACAATTCTAAATGGTCAATCCAATTGCCATTTTACCAAATTGCATCTATTAGAGTTATTATTATAACCAAAATTATTTCCTTTAGGTTTGACAACTCTTGTCTTACTTTTCTTTTGGCATTTGGCCTCTTTCCATTATGAACTATGAGCATTGGAGAACCATTCTCCAATATCTTCATCTTCGCAGTTTTTCAGCATGTTAATGCAATTCGAAGAAATTCTTATTCATTTTAAGCATGTTATATTCCATCACTAAGTGATCATAACATTTAAACAATGAATCAAGAATGAGATCCATGGCTTGCTCCAATCCAATTGGACAACCAAGTTTCTCAAGATGCTCTACGTAGCCTTTATCTTAAGCATGTGAAGTTTCATTTATTGCCCTTTACTCATTTTGCAATGAGTGAATGCAACAATGGTTTTATACCTCTCTTGCTTAGATTGCTCTTTGATACATGTAACTCAACACTCCACACCTATCTAATAGGCTTCTACAAGTTCTAAACTTTGTTGGAGTTTAAGAGCACATAATCGTGAGCATAAGACAACTCACATTCCTAGAATCATAATCATGATTCTTGTGATTGTCTACTCCGGCATTAGGTTCTTTAGGAATAGGCCCATCAAGAATGTACAACCCATCTTCTTGCCTTAGAACGATTCTTAGGCTCAGGATCCAATCCATGAAGTTTGTACCATTCTCTTGAAGCATTATCCTTATCAAGGATTAATCGCAACGATTTTAGTTGTCATCTACAACCAATGCAAAATTTCCAAAATTTTACAAGTACCAATCTCATTAAAGAGATAAATAATGTATTTTCCAAAAATACTCCCACTAAATTATAAACCTTCTTATACATCCAATGTATAATATAATTTAAATGGGCTAAGATCCAACTTTAATTTAATTTTAAGTACGCTTTGGCGCACCGCTCAAAATTAAATTAATTAGGTAGACAACCCTGTCAATCATATCCCATATGACTCTTAGATTCCTTTCTGAGATTCTCTTAAATTGGGCTAAGATCCAACTTTAATTTAATCTTGAGTCCGCTTTGGCGGATCCTCAAAATCAAATTAATTAGGTAGACAATTTCTTGTCAATCATATCCAATATAATTCTTAGTGATCCAATTTCAAAAGCATGTTTAATCTCATCTTTGCCTAGGCCCAAAACTGTTTTGACGCCTAATTAAGTCCAACCATTTTAAACGCATAGGAAACTCTTATTCACTCATCTTGCTCATACAAAGATAAAATCAATGCACCTCGCTTTGGCGAGCCCACATGAAAATACCCGTGTACTTACAAGTGTTTTAATCATGGCATGGCAAAAAGGACTTAAAACTTTCTTGAAGGTTCATCACATATAGCATACAACACATTTATGAGCACACAAGATAAACATGTTACGCATCAAGTTTAGCCACTAAATTAATCTCCATTAATTTAAGCACAACATTTATGTGTCATTAGTTTCTCTATAATTATGAGGATGAGATTATTTGAACTTTGGTCATCATCTCCAAATCAAGACAACAAGAAGTGCGGCCGAACTAAGCCATTGGCAACCACAATTCCGCACTAATTCAAGAAACCAAGAAAGTAGTCCATGTGGCCGAAACTAAGCAATAGATGGTCTCGATGAACGTAGGCCAATTGCATTCACAATTCCACATGGATCTCCAATCATTGAATCAAGAACTTTGTTTCTCAATTTTAGCAATTATGAACTCTTCATAATTCTAATTTCGTTTTATCTTTGAAACCTTGATTGCGATCAAGTTTGGGAAACACAATCTCGATGAACGTAGATTAGCCATCCAAACCTTGAACTAATCTTAGAATCACAAGACTAAAACAAATAGGAGATTTAAACCCAAGATCCACACCCAAAACCCAAACCCTACCCCCGCGCCAAACCCTAGGTCCGGCCGGGTCAAGGCTTGGGTCCGGTCGGACCCCTTGCGAAAAATCCAAATTTTAAAGTTCCAAAATTTATCTCAAAATTGTTTTTCCCAATTCAATTAGGATTTGGTGTTCTTGGTGATCCAATCACCATGATCATCAAAACCTTGAATAAACGATTTATTCTTGAATCCCTAGAATATCAAAACTTTGATCCAATCAAAAATTGATAATCCAAACAATTGTAAATCCTCCATAATTTTAATTGCGATTGAACAGTGCGATTAAAGTTTATAAAACAATAAACCACATAAAATGCATAGATCACATAAACATCATAATCCCAATATTCAAATCATGCTAGGCACATAAACAATTTATATACACACAACATGATCTTAGTATTGAAATAATCAACATGAACGGGGCTCTGATACCACTGTTGGGTTTCATAGTAACATGCGCAGCGGAATTAAGCATTTAAAATTTTATGAAACCCAAAGCCCATAGATCCATTCATATGATTAAGTCAAATACAACATAATGAATACTAGAATACTAACCCTTGATGCCTTTGATTTTGCAACCTTGAATTCGATGGAGACTTGAAATCTTGATCACGAACAAAGCAAGAATCACGAACTATGAAGATGATAAGTTTCACCCTCTAGCGGTATCCACACCACGAACGAATATCAAGAACACTTGATCTTGGTTGCTAGACCAAATTATGAAACACGCTTTCACAATTGTAAGAACTATATGGAATTATGAATATTCTTGTTCTTCACTTTTTGGGATCTTAGAACAAGAAAATAACCTCTCAAAACCTTATGGAGGCACTCATAATCATCTGTCTAATGGCTGCTGAAAGGATCCTTTTATAGGTCCTAATCCTTAACCCTTAAGGACTTAGGAAACCTAAATCCCGTCACCAAATTAGGCAACAAAGAATTCTGGCCGACTTGACTGGCACGGTCGTGCCCTATAATCTGGCACGGTCGTGCCATCAGGTCCGCTTGATTCCCCATATCGACAATTTTCGGCACGGTCGTGCTTGTCTTCTTGGCACGGTCGTGCCAAACATGCCGACAGGTTTTGCCTTGGTTTGGATTTATGGCACGGCCGTGCCATTTTAAGGCGCACGACCGTGCCAGAGCCAAAATCTGACATTCTTCCATAATTCCCATTTAGTCCTTTACGATTCGTTCTATTTGTGTGTGACCCTCTAGGATTACACTAAGTTGGCAATGAGTTCAAACATGAACCCATAAGATATGATTAGGTTCTAGCAAACCGTCATACCTACCCAATAGTGTAACTAGATACAAGTACGCATTCCTTTTAGAACATGTCATAATCCCTTTGTCCACGATGTCTTTGAACACAAGTCATGGTCAACAAGTCAACTTGTTTTGTTCAAAACTTTTCTCGATCCCGAATATGTTGATAATCCAAATGACATTGATCCAATCAATCCATTTGGGTTTGGCCAAACATTTCACCAACATCATTCCTTCGAGGGGCCCAAGCTTGACATCTCTCCGAAGAGGGACAAATCCATTTGGCTTATTATTCTTCCTACGTGAATCCAATCATGCCAATCATACCCTTTATAACTACCGTGTTAAGGCAGCGTTTGAATATGTCAAACATAATGTTCATCAAGTGGAAGACTATAATAACTTCATGTCTAAGGATTCAAATGACATATCGCCACTGCCACACTATCATCCGTCAGTCCGAGGCCTCTTCCCGTAAGAAGCTAGCTCCGCTGTCTGCTAAGCCAACCGTCCGAGCAGCCCCGCTGTCTCTCTCTTTATCCTCTTGGCATAGGCCATGAACTGGGCAAGCAGTCCCCGACCTCTCTATACTCAGCAATGGGCACCTGTTGAGAAGAAACAAATGGAGGTATCAAAATCTTCAGATAAATGATAAACAGAAAGATGAAATGGTAAAATGATGGAAATGATGAAAGAAGGGTCATAAATCATACTATGGTCGCGTCGGTAGGAGGTACGAGTTCCTCAGGCATGCCATACTGTACGAGAAGATCCTCGGTATTCTCTACTCCCTCAGCCACGCTGTAGGTAAAAGAAGCTGGTCCAAGCTGTGGACGAAAAGGGATGTGGACAACTCCCTGGGCCTGAGCCTAATCACCCTCTATAATTAGCCGGGGCATGAGACGAGCAGGAAAGTCCTGATAATCAGCCTCCAAGGACATATGGTCAAAGGCATCCTGATAATAATGAGCTCCCCTCTCTCCTCCTCCGCAATGGCATAAGAATTAAGCATATGAGCCGGCGGGTCCAAAGGGACAACGAAGTCGAGTCTGCCACCACCCTGCTAGCGAGAGACTCTCTCTCCTAAGTAAAAGCATCCCCCACCAAGGCCAATCATCAGTAGCCTCATACCAGCAAACTCGTAGGCGTGAGCAATGCCCAAACCCCACTATAGAAAGCCACGGACAGCTGCAACTCGGGTACCAGTCAGATGCATCTGACGAGCATTGACAGTAACATAGGCATCGACCTTGTCCCTCAAGGCCTTCAGAGGGACACCCTTGCCTAGGGTACGCAAAGAGAATCCTAGAAAATTATTGGTGTTGGTGCCTTAGGAACGTTTATTAAACGTTGTATAAGTTATCATTTTATTCATAATGATAAAGAGATAATAAAATTATTATTGTTGCTCATGTTTTCTTATAATAATCTTGGTCCCTAGAGCTTGTTAAGCACTAGTATAAAGGCTAAATGATCATGGGATGATCATGTTAGATTTATAGGTACTTGTTTGGAGCAAGGTATTGGACATAACCCGCTGTATGAGATTTATGTCATGGTCTATATCATATATAAATCTCATATTAGTTATGTCAATTGAATCCTTAGACATGAAGTTAGTATAGTCTTCCACTTGATGAAGATTATGTTTGACATATTCAAACGCTGCCTTAACACGGTAGTTATAAAGGTATGATTGGCATAATCGGATTCACGTAGGGATGTATAATAAGCTAAATGGATTTGTCCCTTTTCGGAGAGATGTCAAGCTTGGGCCCCTCGAAGGAATGATGTTGGTGAAATGTTTGGCCAAACTCAAATGGATTGATTGGATTAATGTCATTTGAATTATAAACATATTCAGAATCGAGAAAGTATTGAACAATACAAGTTGACTTATCGACCATGACTTGTGTTCAATAACATCGTGGACAAAGGGATTGTGACATATTCTAAGGGAATGCGAACTTGTATCTAGTTATACTATTTGGGTAGGTATGACGGTTTGCTAGAACCTAATCATATCTTATGGTTTCATGTTTGAACCCATTGCCAACTTAGTATAATCCTAGAGGGTCACATACACTAGAACGAATCTTAAATAAGGACTATATCGGAATATTGTGTCGAAGGACTTTGGAGGAATTTGGAAATTAGGGAAATCTGGGGCAGGTGTGCGACCGCACAAAAGGGTTTGGGCGGCCGCACAGTTTGGCTCAAAAATGTACCAGAACCTTCCAGATAGATGTGCGGCCGCACAGGTGGTTTTGGACGGCCGCACAACATGCCGGGACTGGTTTCCTGATTTAATTTGGAAAATAATTTTGGACGGGTTTAGACACAAGTTTCCTATTTGGAATAGGTCTAACTTGTATATAAACAGCAAAATTCAGCCAGAATCAAAGCTAATGCTTTTGTGCAAATCTCAAAGAGTTTGAGAGAGGTTTTATTTTGTTCTAAGACATCCTAGATTGAAGAACAAAATAATACACAAATAAAATTCCATATAGTTCATATTAATTGTGAAAACGTGTTTCACAATTTTGGTCTAGCAACCAAGATCAAGTGTTCTTGATATTTGTTCGTGGTGTGGATACCGCGAAAGGGTGAAACTTATCATCTTCAAAGTTTGTGATTCTTGCTATGTTCATGATCAAGCTTTCAAGCCTTTATCGAATTTAAGGTTGCAAAATCAAAGGCATCAGGGTTAGTATTCTAGTATTCATCATATTGTATTTGACTTAGTATTCTAGTATTCATCATATTGTATTTGACTTAATCATATGAATGGATCTATGGGCTTTGGGTTTCATTAAATTTTAATGTTTTATTCTGCTGCGCATGTTACTCCGAAACCCAACAATGGTATCAGAGCCCCGTTCATGTTGATTATTTCAATACTTAGATCATGTTGTATGTATATAAATTGTTTGTATGCCTAGCATGATATGAATATTAGATTAGAAGATGTTTATGTGTTATATGATTCTATGTGGTTTATTGTTTTACAACTTTAATCGCACTATTGAATCGCACTATTGAATCGCACTATTGAATCGCACTAAAAATTATGTTGGATTCTGAATTGTTCGATTATTAATTTTTGATTGGATCAAAGTTTTAATAATCGGGGAAAACAATTTTGAGACAATTTTCGAACTCTGAAAATCATTCTGATACTACTGTGCGACCGCACAAAAAATGTGGGCGGCCGCACATGTTTGGGCGACTGCACAATCTTTCTTGGGTGGCCGCACAATGATGGTCAGAAGCTGGAATTTTGAGGTAGGTCCGACCGGACGAAAGTAAGGACCCGGTCGGACCTTCTGGTCTAGGCTGGGGTTCTTTTTGGGTCGCGGGGTGGATTTAGTTGGTTTGAATTCCTATTTGTTTTAGTCGTTTGATTCTAAAATTGATTTAAGGTTTGGATGGCTAATCTACGTTTGTCGAGATTGTGTTTCCCAAACTTGATTGCAATCAAAGTTTCAAAGATAAAACGAAGTTAGAATTATGAAGAGTTCATAATTGCTAAAATTGAGAAACAAAGTTCTTGATTCAATGATTGGAGATCCATGTGGAATTGTGAATGCAATTGGCCTACGTTCATCGAGACCATCTATTGCTTAGTTTCGGCCACATGGACTACTTTCTTGGTTTCTTGAATTAGTGCAGAATTATGGTTGCCAATGGCTTAGTTCAGCCGCACTTCTTGTTGTCTTGATTTGGAGATGATAACCAAAGTTCAAATAGTCTCATCCTCATAATTATAGAGTAACTAATGACACATAAATATTATGCTTAAATTAATGGAGATTAATTTAGTGGCTAAAATTGATGCGTAACATGTTTATATTATGTGCTCATAAATGTGTTGTATGCTATATGTGATGAACCTTCAAAAAAAGTTTTAAGTTCTTTTTGCCATGTCATTATTAAAACACTTGTTTATACATGGGTGATTTTGATGTGGGCTCGCCTCCACGAGGTGCATTAATTTTATTCATGTATGAGCAAGATGAGGTTCATTAATTCAATGTGGGCTTGCCTCCTCAAGGTGCATTAAATTGAATGGTTCCTATACGTTTAAAATGGTTGGACTTAATTAGGCGTCAAAACAGTTTTGGACCCAGGCAAAGATGAGATTAAACATGCTTTTGAAATTGGATCACTAAGAATCATATTGGATATGATTGACAAGAAATTGTCTACCTAATTAATTTGATTTTGAGCGGTCCGCCAAAGCGGACTCAAGATTAAATTAAAGTTGGACTTAGCCCAATTTAAAAGAATCTCAAAAAAGGATCTAAGAGTCATATGGGATATGATTGACAGGTTGTCTACCTAATTAATTTAATTTTGAGCGGTGCGCCAAAGCGTACTTGAATTAAATTAAAGTTGGATCTTAGCCCATTTAAATTATATTATACATTGGATGTATAAGAAGGTTATATAATTTAGTGGGAGTATTTTTGGAAAATACATTATTTATCTTTTAATGAGATTGGTACTTGTAAAATTTTGGAAATTTTGCATAAGTTGTATATAATGACAACTAGAATCGTTGCGATTAATCCTTGATAAGGATAATGCTTCAAAAAGAATGGTACAAACTTCATGGATTAGATCCTGAGCCTAAGAATCGCTCTAAGGCAAGAAGATGGTTGTACATTCTTGATGGACCTATTCCTAAAGAACCCAAAGCCGGAATAGACAATCACAAGAATCATGAGTATGTTTCTAAGGATGTGAGTTGTCTCACGCTCGCAACTATGTGCTCAAAACTCCAACAAAGTTTGGAACTTGTGGAAGCCTATTAGATAGGCGTGGAGTTGAGTTACATGTTTCAAAGAGCAATCTAGGCAAGAGAGGTATAAAACCATTATTGCATTCACTTCTTGCAAAAGGAGTAAAGGGCAATAAGCGAAACCTCACATGCTTAAGATAAAGGCTACGTAGAGCATCTTGAGAAACTTGGTTGTCCAATTGGATTGGAGCAAGCAACGGATCTCATTCTTGATTCATTGTCCAAAAGTTATAATCACTTTGTGATGAACAATAACATGCATGGAATGAATAAAGAATCTCTTCGAGTTGCATTAACATGCTAAAACTGTGGAAATAAAGATGGTGGAGAATGGATTCTCCAGTGCTCATGGTTCATGATGAAAAAGGTCCAAGTGCCAAAAGAAAGGTAAGACAAGCATTGTCAAACCTAGAGGAAATAATTATGGTTAAAATAATAACTCTAATTCATGCAGTTTGGTAAAATGGCAATTGGATTGACCATTTAGAATTGTAGTCAAGATTTTGGACGATCAACAAAAGAATGGTAGTAGGACTACCACTCGGGATACTTATGTTATAAATTAATCTTTCTAACTTTAATTATTGGGTATTGGATACCGGATATGGATCCCACATTTGTATAAATGTGCAATTATTAGTAAACTGAAAGACTACTCATTGTAAAGGTTGATCTATGAATGGTAATGATGCAATGGTTGCAACATTGTTCGTAGAACACTTGTAAAGTGAATTTACTAATGGAGTAGAAAAATATTATTTTGTTATAAGATAATGAAGGATATTTATTTCTTATTTGGAATAAGAAAAGTGCTTTATTTATTATGATTTACTTCATTGTGTTATCATATAAATAAATTTTATATCCTAAATCTTGAAAAACAAAGTAATAAAAGCTATAACATAAATAATTAAAATTCTTTATGCATTATTGTTTTGATCAAATAAATGATAAATGCATATCTAAAATTCCATGGGACGGAGTTTTAACTCATATGATTTGGAATCACATGATTTATGCAAATCTTATTTACTTGGACCAAGACATCTTTTACTATGAATAGTAAAAGGCTAATATCTTACCTGACCTAATACATGTCAATGTATATGGTGTATTAAGTAGCAATGCTAAAAGAGAATTTTGGTTGGACTTGGTAAAATTATTCAAAGATTTTGATTCGATCAAGATGATGAACAATTAAACCGAGAATTTGACAGTCATCGTCAAAATTGTGAAATAGTTTCACAATTAACTTCACTAAGAACACCATTCTAAATGATGTGTCTACGTGGAAATACAAGAACCTTATTGGATATGGTTCATTAGATGATAAAGTCAAATTGATCTTCCATTATTAATTTTGTGGTTATGTATTACAACCGCAATAACTACACTAATTTGAGTTCCATCAAAAGAGGTTAAATAGTGAAAGAAACTGGGTTTGTGTAATTCATAAAGATTTAAGATGGTGAGACCTTTGGAAATGAGTTGTCTGGGACACACTCACATTTAAATCTAATAAATATATTTTCATGGGATATCCTAAGGAAACTTGAGGATAAATTTTACTCATAAGAAACAAATGGTTTGTTGCTTACGATGATACTTTTCTAGATAGAATCAGTGGGAGTAAAACATATCTCGAATGGTTCGAGACCCAGAAAAAAGTATTTAACCTATGATGGAAGTTGAACAAGTTTTCACAAGGGGTTGTGAAAATCCGTTCAAGATATACAAGTACTTGCACACATGATAAAATACAATCTATTAGAAGAAATATTGGATATTTCGAAATAGAAAGTATTGAGGTAAAGTTCATTTAGAATGAAGTATTTACCACCTATCAAAGATGCAATATCAACTCGACATTTAGATTAATGGCATGGAGTCATAAAATCTAAAAGGCAATTCATGTATAATAATCAAGTTTGGAACTTGATCATTCTAACCTAAGGTGTAAAAACCAAAGGAGATGAATGACTTTTCTTGGAGAAAAAAAACTTACATGAGTAGCAAAAACTTATTGGAATTTTCATAGTCACATGTTCATATTTGGAATATGAAATTTGACAAAATGATGTCAAAACAAGTGTTCCTCAACGGGAACTCACTTAAGGATGTATTGGATACAACCTAAAGGTTTTGATAGTCATGAAAATTCTAAAAGGTATGAAAGTTGCGAAGATTCATTGGATGGATTGAAGCAAGCTTTTGGGAGTTGGAATCTCCGTTTTGATGAATCAAATAACTTTGCTTTATCAAGAACGAAGATGAACTTTGTATACACAAGAGATTAGTGGGAGCATAGTGCTATTCCTTATCTAATATATGGATGACATATTTCTCATTGGATATGATATTCCTACACTTTAATCTGTAAAGATTTGGTTAAGAAAGTGTTTCGCAATGAAGAATATGGATGAAGCCACATAAGTCATTGGCATTAAGATCTATAGAGATAGATCAAGGAAGCTAAATGGTTTAAAGCCAATGTACACATATTGACAAAGTTATAAGAAGATTCCGCAAGGAAAATTCTAAGAGAGGACATTTGTCAGTGTTACATGGAGTTTCTCTAAGATAGACTCAAATGTCATAAAGACAAAAGATGAGCATGAGAAAATGAATGAGATGCCATTTGCTTCGGCAATTGGATCCATGATGCCATGATAAGTACTAAGCCGGATATATCTAATGCTTGGAGCATGACGAGTAGATATCAATCCAACACCGGTGAGATTCACTGGATGGCTTTGAGAGCGATTCTTAAAGTACTTTAGAAGAACTAAAGATTCGTTTATGATCTTTGAAGGTATGGAGGATGATCTCGGATGCATGCTTCCAAACCAACAAATATGATAATAGATCACAATCAGGTTTTGTGCATATGTCAAATAGTGGAACTGTAAGTTGGAATGGTTCCAAGCAGAGTACAGTCACTAATTCTACAACAAAAACTAAGTATATTGCTACATTAGATGCTGTGATGGAAACTGTTTGGATTAAGAAGTTCGTTGGAGAACTTGAGATGGTTCCTAGTATGGCTAATCCAATAGACCTTATTAGTAACAATAGTGGTGCTATTGAATCAAGCAAAGGAATCAAGAGCACATCCTAAATCTAAACACATACTTAGGCGTTTTCTTATTGTTCGAGAAATGGTTGATAAGGGAGATGTAAATATATGCAAAGTACCAAGTAGTGATAACGTTGCGGACACGCTAACAAAGGAACTTCCACAAGCTAAACATGATGGTCATGTTAGGTCCATGGGTATTGGATACCTAAAGATTGGGCCTAGGGCAAGTGGGAGATTGTTGGTGTTGGTGCCCTAGACACGTTTGTTAAACGTTGTATAAGTTATCATTATATTCATAATGATAAAGAGATAATAAGATTATTATTGTTGCTCATGTTTGCTTATAATAATCTTCGTCACTAGAGCTTGTTAAGCACTAGTATAAAGGCTAAATGATCATGGGATGATCATGTTAGATTTATAGGTACTTGTTTGAACAAGGTACTGGACATGACCCGCTGTATGAGATTTATGCCATGGTCTATGTCATATATAAATCTCATATTAGTTATGTCATTTGAATCCTTAGACATGAAGTTATTATAGTCTTCCACTTGATGAAGATTATGTTTGACATATTCAAACGCTGCCTTAACACGGTAGTTATGAAGGGTATGATTGGCATAATCGGATTCACGTAGGGAAGAATAATAAGCTAAATGGATTTGTCCCTTTTCGGAGAGATGTCAAGCTTGGGCCCCTCGAAGGAATGATGTTGGTGAAATGTTTACCCAAACTCAAATGGATTGATTGGATCAATGTCATTTGGATTATCAACATATTCGGAATCGAGAAAGTATTGAACAATACAAGTTGACTTATCGACCATGACTTGTGTTCAATGACATCGTGGACAAAGGGATTGTGACATATTCTAAAGGAATGCGAACTTGTATCTAGTTATAGTATTTGGGTAGGTATGACGGTTTGCTAGAACATAATCATAACTTATGGTTTCATGTTTGAACCCATTGCCAACTTAGTATAATCCTAGAGGGTCACACACAATAGAATGAATCTTAAATAAGGACTATATCGGAATATTGAGTCGAAGGACTTTGGAGGAATTTTGAAATTAGGGAAATCTGGGGCAAGTGTGCGACCGCACAAAAGGGTTTGGGCGGCCGCACAGCTTGGCTCAAAATGTACCAGAACCTTCCAGATAGATGTGCGGCCGCACAGGTGGTTTTGGGCGGCCGCACACCATGTCGGGACTGGTTTCCTGATTTGATTTGGAAAAGAATTTCGGACGGGTTTAGACACAAGTTTCCTATTTGGAATAGGTCTAACTTGTATATAAACAGCAAAATTCGGCCAGAATCAAAGCTAATGCTTTTGTGAAAATCTCAAAGAGTTTGAGAGAGGTTTTATTTTGTTCTAAGACATCCTAGATTGAAGAACAAAATAATACACAAATAAAATTCCATATAGTTCATATTAATTGTGAAAACGTGTTTCACAATTTTGGTCTAGCAACCAAGATCAAGTGTTCTTGATATTCGTTCGTGGTGTGGATACCGCTAGAGGGTGAAACTTATCATCTTCAAAGTTCGTGATTCTTTCTATGTTCATGATCAAGTTTTCAAGCCTTTATCGAATTCAAGGTTGCAAAATCAAAGGCATCAAGGGTTAGTATTCTAGTACTCATCATATTGTATTTGACTTAATCATATGAATGGATCTATGGACTTTGGGTTTCATTAAATTTTAAATGCTTTATTCCGCTGCGCATGTAACTCCGAAACCCAACAAAAATGCATCATATCATCCCTGCTAGGAGTAAAGTCCGCATCCACCTCAAGCGGCTCACCGACGATGGCATGCCCAGTAATGGCATGAAAGTTAGTAGGGGTCATGGTAACCTCCCCCCATCGCTTGTGCATGGTATGAGAACTGTCCCACCAGCGCTCCCGGATGGCCTGGAGCAAGTGCACGTTCCTCCTCTCACCGACAAGGCTGTCAAAGAAGGGTTTCAATCTGAGATTCTCAATCTCTTCCTTCATCTCGCCATTGAGTGTGACGCCCCGAAAAATCTTTAATTCCATAAATATAAAAATAGTACAATTTTCATCCAAAAATGATAAATACCGAACCAGGCGCGCCAACTCTTCTATAAAACCAACTCTACGTACAATAAATTGTACAACAAAACCGACTTCAACTCCACGAGATTATAACTCGGAGACTATTTACAAGTGCGGAAGCAAAAACAACCAATAACATATATAACCAAATGACTACCGTACTTACATAACACTATAATATCACAGCCTCACAACAAGAGTACACAAAATCTCCTTAGAGAAACTATCAGAAACAATACAACCTGCTTATAACATTCCCACATGCCATCCGCTCTTACATCTTAGTACTTCTAGCTTTCCTGTTGTTAAGGAAAACAACATTGAAAGGAACGGGGTGAGATAAAATCTCAGTAAGTTACTAATGCAGCTACATGGCATGATATCATACATATTAACTGAAGAAATAAATCATATAACAACCAATGTGAAGGCTCCCTATCGCCAACCGTCCCATACCAGTTGGAAATAACGACCAACTCAACATGCAGCACACAAGACTGAAATAAATACGTTACAAAGGACACTGAGCCAAGGTTTCCCCAAAAAGGATATAACAAACTTAACCATATCAACCGGGCCGCATCAAAGAGCAGCATCACAAGCAGCATCGAAGAGCTGAAGCAAGGGTTCTGAAAACCAAACCATAACCATAAGAACCAAAGTAACAACGGGGGGAATATGACACAAAGTCATAACCCAATGGTCACACAAGGGAGCTAGCTCATCCCATCCAAGGCCAATCTGGACAGGGGAAAAATAAAAAGTACTAGTGGGAACATTATAATGAACTTGACTCGGGTGCCATTATAATCTCCTACCACTGCCTGACTCAACCAAGTATGACCAGCTGGACTTTAAACGAAAGCATAGTGTATGATTCCAAAATAGGGAACCATACCAAGTACATCACCAAGATGATAAACTGCCCATGAAAAGCTCAACAATCACGTACGTTAAACACATTTCTCAACCAATGGATTTCAAAGTAGGAAATCCCACAAAAGCATCATAAAGGTGAACCACACCAACATGAACCCCAAACGGTTACTCATCCCAAACTCGATCACAAACGGACCATTCCCTCTAACATAAGATTCCAAGCAGGAAAATCCGAATAAATACCACATTAAGGATATTAAACAAAACCATATCATACTTAGTCACAAATACACCCCGTGTATTTACTATTGATCATTTCCTATGAGTTTCTCATAATTAGTACGATGACTATTACCAAAATGAACCCAATGATTACTCACAATTAGTACGATGACTATAATCCAATCATTTCTCTACATTTAGAATTCCCTACTAATGAATCCAATAAATACATCATCAAGATGTTAAACAAATTGGTAGGCACTCAACCCCCATTTTACGTCTTATATCCGTTCATAATCGAACCAATTCCTAACACCCTTGTGTTCCATAACGCCTATCTAGGTACCCTAGAATAGGAACCAAAACATAAACAAAGATTGAACCTTAACTAAATCGAATTGGAACATTTAAATCCCACCAGCCAACTGTGTGACCGCACAAAACCCTGCGTGCGGTCGCCCAAAACAACCTGAACCACGACCAAAACCTTCCAGAATAATGTCCGGTCGCCTGCCTATTTGGACGGCCTCCCAACACACCTCGAAGGCCAAAAACTGAATTCTTTATACTCCTTCTGTTTCGCCGTCTCCAAAGTACTACCCCAAATTCTATCTTACTAATTATAACTCAACACACAACTGAGTTGGACAATACTAAAATAGCATCTTTAACCTAACTAATGTCAACTTACTCCAATACTCACCACGAAACTAACAACTACCATCACAAGTATCACACTAAATCTATTTCACCGTCTCAAAAGTACTATTACAACTTTTATACTAAATCTATTTTACCGTGCTCAAAAGTACTATTACAACTTTTATACTAAATCTATTTTACCGTCTCAAAAGTACTATTACAACTTCCTATCTTATGTATATAACCCAAACAAAATAATTCCAACAGTGAGAATATTCACAAACTAGCCCAACTAACAAATAGTTCCAATACTCCCACAAAACAACAATTATCAAGAAAAAGTATCATATATAGTATGTATGAACATTTATATAATTAAAGGGGGAATAGTAACTTACTTGCTTCGAAATTGATATCGATGGAAAATTATTCTAATTAGCTAGAAACGATCTACTCAACACCCTGAACATTTTGGTGTAATTAGATTTTAAAACAGAGCAGTAATTAAAATTAGAAAAATCAAAATGTGAAGGAACTTACCTCCATTGTTGAACACAAAGAGAGAAATGAAATGGGAAAGTTGTCTGGTGTCACCAGAGAGAGGAAGAAGAGGTGGGTTATATAATTGGCCAAGTTATACTTAGGCCCCTCCAAGATTAATCAATTACATTTAAACCCCAAGGTTTTAACTTTAACACTTAAACCCTTAACCTTATTTATAAATACTAACTCAACTAAACTTCTACTCATTCATTTTGCAACCCAAATACTTTTATTTAAATATTAAAATAGATTAAATAATTCTCTTACAATAATCACACTAACACAAATTAAATTATAAAATAATATTCAATGTAAAATTTATATTAAATTGGGACGGGTCGTCACCCACAAGTGCTCAACTTATGACTAAAAATAGTGCCCGGGTTTGGGGTCGTTACATTGAGAGTTGTCCACCTCTCAGCGACCGCTCGTACGCTGCCTCTACAGTTATTGATCACCCTGAATGACTGCAAATAATAGAGACAAAAGAGACAGATGTCAAAAAATCGGTAAAATCCTCATTCAAGCATTTTACCCGAAAAATCGCGGAATTGCCTAAAGCGATAGTCAAAATCATGTACTACCATACTACAATGATTTTTAACATCAACAAGGGTGAAAATTCCATCGAAAGATCAGCCATGCATGATAAGCCCTAGCAGCGATAATTCTAGGCAAAAATTGGCGAAAGTCGAATCGCTAGAACACTAAATTGAGACATGCAACAACGAAATTGACATGGAAACTCAATTAGAGGAAGAGATCCTTACCCGCCTAGTCAGAACGGTGTGAGAAACATGGTCCTCCGGGAACGGGCATAACTCATCCGTCGCCCACACTTTACCCTTTATATGCCAAACAAAGAGGTGCTGTTTGTGAGAACGATGCACACTAGCCATTTGAAAAGGTTAGAGATCACTAGAACTTGGTGAAAACAAATATTTTTAAGTGAGTAAATCGCCTAGGGTTGAAATCTCCTGAAAACAGAATGAGAAAAGTGATTCAAAATCCACTTTTAGCGCCTGATATTGCGAAAAAACAGGAATAGCTCGTACGAGGTATCTATCCCTCGTACGAGGGATACCCAGAAAATCTCCAAAAAGCCACGTTTTCTTAGGAAATTCCAGAAAAGCCCTGCTTTTTAACAGAAAGGTTAGAAAAAGCCCTGTTTTAGACCAAGAGGTCGAATCTGAACCCGGTTCAAGATGAAACATTGAGTCGTCAACAAATGGATATTTTCAGAATTGAAACAAGCAAAGTTGTTTCTCAGTATGAATTTATCCTCACCGTGCATCCAAGATCATGGGTGAGCAACAAAATCTGCATCAGCAAACATTAAATCCCACAACTGTCATCAAGACGTAAGTTAATGGCACAGGATTTACGACCGGGTATCCCACGACTGTTATCAAGACGTAAGTTAATAACATAGGATCCCACCATTTAGAATCCCATAATTTCCATCGAGACGTATGTTAATGGCATAGGATTCACTTTTCCAGCGAATAAGGCATCCTCGTTGGAAGGAGAAGCAAGGTCCGAGTAATTGGCGTCTCCAAAACCAGGTATCCCATGACTGTTGTCAAGACGTAAGTTAAAAACATAGGATCCCACCATTTAGAGTCCCATAATTGTCATCAAGACGTAAGTTAATGGCATAGGATTCACTTTTCTGGCGGAAAGGCAGTCGCGTCAGAAGGAGAAGCGAGGTCTGAGTAATTAGCGTCTTCAAACCCAGAGTCCCATAATTGTCATCAAGACGTAAGTTAATAGCATATGATTCACATTTTCCAACGTAAGGGAAAAACACGTTGGAAGGAGAAGCAAGGTCCGGGTAATTGGCGTTTCCAAAATCGAAGACGGTTCATCATCAATAATAGGGCATGTTCAAAATTGGGTCAAAGAGATTGATTCCTCAGTATGGATTGCAACTGGAGATGGTTCGTCATCAGCAAAAAGGAGTATATTCAAAATTGGGTCAAAAAGATTGATTCCTCAGTATGGGTACTCTCCAAACTCTAAGCTTTATCGCAAGTATTGTTTTTGAAAATGATTTTCAAAATACCTTAAACCTTAGTTTTTACGTATTTTTAGAGTCGAACTACGTTTGGTCTGATTTCCTTCCGAGAAATACGTAGGCAGCTTTTTAGCACGACCATACCCCTAGTTCAAAGTGGTGTCTTTTCTATCGACGACGGTACTTCATCCATAAGTATCGTCGCCGAGGGGCTCTGTAGACACCCCATTTTGGACGTTCATTTATAATCACACTACTTCTGTGTCTCGCCTTTGATTTGGGTCAAAACTCATTAAGTTAGACATGTTTCGTTAAGTTTCTGACTGACTCCATTAGTTAGGGGCCAAACTGAACATTAAAACTATCACAGAGGGCAAAAAAGTGATTCTAGCACTTAAATGCCTCGTATGAGACAATGATGTCTCATACGAGGTATCCCCCTCGACAGTCGGGTTTTTGGTCAGTTTCTTTGTTGATCTTAACCCCTTTTCTTGGAAAACACTCATGCAATCCGGGGAAAAATCCCACGGCCGATCCTAGAGTCCTAAAATAACCTCTTGAGAATTAAGCCTTTGATTCTCAACCATAAACAACTCTCCAACTAAAACCCTAGGTCACCAAAAACCTATAAATAAAGGGTTTCTTTCACTCTAAGAGAAGGAGGAGAATTTCTAGACAGCCCCAAGGCCATTAAACCACCAAAAAGCTCTCATAATCAGTCTCTCTCCCATACCTATGAAATTTGGAAGATCAAAGGCCTTTAGTCAAGGCCATCCATAGGATTCTTGAAGAAAACGATTAGGTAAAATCCTTGCTTTCTATCTTCTCATCTCCTTCTTTGCTTTGAAGTAATGTGATTCCATCAAAAGATCAGCCTAGAGCCTCTCCAAACCATGGAGATGGTCTCTGTTGGTCCCAAAGGGCAACAAGGGTATAGAACCGCTAGAGGGGGGGTGAATAGCGGTTTAAAATCTTTTTCGAAATACCCTTGAAAATCAACCTAAGTACTTATCAGTTTGGTCTATTGCGGTTTAAAGCACTAGAACCGCTCAGATAAAATGCACAGCGGAGTTTTGCGGTTTTGGCCAAACTGAATTATAAAGAGCAGGGTGGTTTAAGTGGTTGAAAAGGAATGATGCAACTGACAATGTCACGACCCGAAAACTAGGCTCTATTTTCTTAGTAATAAATATTTAATTATTTATTTATGGCTTACTTATTTATTTAAATTATTTATTTATTTAAATATTTATGTGTGCATTTGGTGTTTCATGATGTATTCGTGCCTAGCATTTAATTAGTTAATTGTGCTAGTGCAGGGTGTTGAGTCTTAAATGTTAGTGGGGAGTATAAGATTATTGTGTTAGTGTGTAGGGGAGGGGGTCTATGTGTAAATTCTCTAATTATCCTACTTACTCCCTCTTTTCCCCTCACCTCCCTCTCTTTCTCCCTCACCTCACTCCCATTCCCAGCCATCTCTCTCTCTCTCTCTCTCTCTCCATTGTAAAGGGTAAGCTTTCTCTCCCTTCTCTCTTCATTATCTTCCTCTTCCTCTTGTTATTTCTCATTCCTTAAAACGTGAAACTTGTTTAGATCGTCGATAGGATCGTAGGAAGCCAAGAAATTTAGTTTGGGTCGATTTTTGGAAGAAACCCAGAATTTTAGCCGGATTTCGTCCCTCCGGGCAAGGAGGCGCGTGCACCATGTTTTGGGAGGCGTGCGCACCCTTTTCTGCTTCAAAAACGCAGCCTTCTGATCAAGGGAGTCGCGCGCACCCCTCTTTAGGGAGGCGCGCGCACCCCTCTTTTTCCAGTTTGTCCGTTTTTCGTTCGATCTTCCGGAGGCCATAACTTTCTCATCCGGACTCCGTTTTAGGCGTGTAAACTATCATTTCGAAGCTCTGTTTGAGTACTACAAGATGGTATAGGTTGTTCAGTTAAGTTATAAGTTTTATACTTCGGGATTTTATTGGGTGTTTGAGGTTAAGAGGAGTTGTATCGATCCATTGTGAACAAGTTTTGTAAATCCAATTGAGTGACTTTATTGAGTTGTTATGATCATCTTTGTGATATAAGTGAGGATTTCATACTTTGAGACCCTTTAATTGAAAGTTATTTTACTGATCGGATTGATTTTAGAATAAGACTTGGTCTAGGTTTTAGGTGATATCCTATAGTACCTAGAGGGTTGTTTTGGAACACTAAAGTGTAGGGTTTAGTCCGGTCGTGATCATGTTATAATAAGAGTAACATTTTGGATTCGTTCGGGGTGTTTAGAATTGGTTCGTTAGGGACAGAGGTAAAGCGTGAATTGGCGATTGGGTACTTACGGTTTGATTAACCTTAAGGTGTATTCATTCTGATTTCCTACTTTGGAATTTCAGGTGTGATGAGATGGTTGAGTTCATAGTCCTAGTATATCTTTATGAGTAAATGTTTAGGGTCATTTTGGTAATAGTCATTGTGCCATTTGTGAGCGACCGTTTGGGTTGTGCTCTTTATGATTAACTTGTGGGTATCATATTTAGGATGTATTTGGTACGTGCCTTATCTTGGAATCATTATGTTTAATGGTCAATGTTGTTGGATTCTTTTATGAGAAAATCGTTGTGTTTATTGTTGTTGAACTCTTCTTGAGTAATCGTTTGCATCTTTTATGGTGATTAATTGGTATGGTTCCCTACTTTGGAACCCTAAGTTGTTTAATTAAGCTAGTATTTATTACTTAGCATTTATTTGGAAGCCCAGCTGGCATATTTGTTCCATCGGGCGATGGGAAAGATTATAATGGCAAAGCCAAGTCCATTATAATGTTGACCATTGTTTTGCCCATACTATACCCCTTTTCCAGATTGGCCTTGGAAGAGATAAGTTAGCTTCCTTTGTGAATGTATCTAGCTACCGAGCATGACTTTGTGGCATGGCTCTTGTCCTTTGTGACACTTTTATGGTTATTGTTCCGGTACCGGGGGTTTTCTCTTCGGATTTCATGCTATTATGAAGATGTGATTGGTTGATTATTGAAGCTGCGCAGCGATCCTTTATTTGGATGTATCGGTTTGGAAACCTCGGCTAATATCCTTTGTTATGTGTTTACTTTCCGCTGCTATCTGTTGACTGTTAATTGTTACATGCTACGTGATATTTATCATTGTTTATTGCTTATTGCATTATAGCATGTCATGTAGTTGCATTAGTAACTTACTGAGATTTTATCTCACCCCGTTTATTTCCATCTTTGTTTTTTCTTAACCCCCCAAGGAGGAAAAGGATTAGGATTCGCGGATCGAGGAGGACGTCGAGAGGATTGAGATTTTGGGGCAGGTTGTTATGGATAGGTTTACATTATTTAAATGTATAAACTTTTGGGGATAGTTTTACCATTATTGACGTCATTAAGGATTGTATATTTTATTCTTTTGGGTATAAGCTGTGGAGCTTATGTTAGATGTACTTTGTTGATTTAAACTTGGATTTGTAAAACCTTGTGTTATCATCTTTTGGTTCAAAATGAAATTTTTAAATTCTATATTTTAGAGTTTTGGTTTTAAGTCGACGTCCAGTTCGCGTATTCCGGGCCCGCGGGGTCGGGGTCGCGACAGACAAGGTACAACTGAAGTATCACAAAAGTATGCAAATCATTTATCAAGTCATTTCACATAAAAGTAAATAAAGCTCATAAACAGAAATGTAAATGACAAGACAGAAATTAAAGATCAAAGACACACAATTTGAAGAGGTTCTTTCTTGAAAGAACTACGTCCTCTACCTAGGTGGTTAGCCAAGGATTTTCTAATAGCTACTAGACCTGTATAGATTTAGAGGAGTTTTTACAATATTACAAACGAATCCAAACTCTAAATGAACAATCTAACCTAACAATGCTATTACAACAACCTGTGTTTTCGAGGTATATAATCTATAAGAAAATATACTCCGGGTGTGTAGTGTGGAAAGAAATCAAGAGCTCAAAATATCTAAGTGATGGTGAGCAAATGATTACTTTCTGTGCAAGGCTGAGTTGATGGTATGAACGCTTAAAGCTTTGATGAAGAACTCTGGGTTTGCTAAGGAGATGATGAAGATATGAATATCTGGGTTTTCAATCTTCAAAGCAAACTTGAATACTTGGGATATTTTCTTTGAAGCTCAGCAACCTTCAATGTTGAACAATGAAGGCTATTTATAGTGAAGGCATTAGTGACCGTTGGACAATGAGGTGAGTCATTGTATGGCGGTTTTATGCGTTGTCACAATCCCATTGGTTGACCTGTCACTGTCGTCCTTTGCTTTTTCTTTGTGGCAGGAAGTTGTTGGACCACTACCTGACATTGTCCTTTTAGTTGTTGGAAAAGTACAACGGTAACTTTTCAAAAAGCGAGGTAAACCGACATTCCAAGAATAACTGAAACATGACTTGAAGTTTAAGGACAAGTCACCAGTCATTCATTTACAGTTGAAAAGCGAATGTTTGTCTTCAAGGAGTAAATGACAGCAATAACTTCTTCAATATCTTGGTCGGCGGTTCCACCAAATGCATGTGCGATTTCATGAATGAACTTGAAATGCGGTTTCATCAAAGACACAAACTGCGGTTTGATGAAGGACTTAAGGCACCATGCTGGCGGTTTGAAGACGGCGGCTTGAGGGACACTAAACCGCTATGAATAAACCGATCATAACTCAGCCTAACTACTAAACATCTAGAAATGGACTTGTCTAAAAATTGAAGTAAAACTTCATTACATGTAAACCTAAAGTCCATAAAAAGACACGTGGAATGGGTCAATCAAATCAGGTGGGTATACTAACAATGAATCCTAACAGTCTCGAAGCATATGATCCGACATCCCAAATAAATAAGCAATTATTTATTTGTTTGTTTTTCTCTTTTGGTACATGAATGCATGATTTTGAAATGATGATGATGATTTCTTAGAAAGACCAATCCTAGATTGGGTGAATTGGGTGCTCTTTGACCTTCCCAATTCATAACTTAACCCCTGAATCCAGACATCTCGGTCCGTGTTCTGACAATAACATGGTGGCGACTCTCGAATCAACAAGAAGGTGAATCGAAGGACGAAAATGTGCCTCGAAGCAAAACCTCATGCGCAAACACTTGTATACTTGGCTTGATTGATAAATATGCCTTTATTCATTTGCTTGATTTGAAGCCCGAGGAAGAATGTAAGTTCTCCCATCATGCTCATTTCAAACTTGCTCTTCATTAGTTTCTCAAAGCGCTTGCACAACAATTCATTAGTAGAACCAAATATAATATCATCAACGTAAATTTAAACAAGTAATTTATGACCATTATGTTTAGCAATGAAAAGAGTAGTATCGATTTTACCGCGCGTGAAGCCTTTCTCAATGACAAACTTGGATAGTGTATCATACCATGCTCTTGGTACTTGCTTGAGCCCAGTTGGTTGAGCTATGTAGACTTGTTCTTGGAGTTCACCATTTAGAAACGCGCTCTTCACATCCATACAACTTGAAGTTCTTGTGAGTGGCATAAGATAGAAAATTTCCGATAGCTTCAAGTCATGCTACAGGCATAAAGGTTTCATCGTAATCGATTCCTTCTTCTTGCCTATAGCCTTGTGAAACCGATCTTGCTTTGTTTCTTGGGATGGTTCCATTCTTGTCCATCTATTTTCTGAACACCCATTTCGTACCAATCACTCCTTGATCATGAGGTCTTGGAACAAGAGTCCAAACCTTACATCGTTCAAATTTATTGATTTCTTCTTGCATTGTAATAACCCAATTCGGATCTAGGAGCACTTCATCTACCTTCTTCGGTTCAACTTGAGAGATAAATGCAGTGTAAGCATCAAAATTTGTAGCTCTCCTTGTTCGAACCCCAACATGTAGATCACTAATGATATTAGTTAGTGGGTGAACTTTAACTTCACGATTTTCAGGAGGTAAGTTAGGTTGAGTTGTAGTAACTTGAAGGTCTTCAATTGGTACATCTTCACCAGCTTCAATATCATCAAAGTTAGGAGGTTGAACTGGTTCAGAATTGAAATTGGGAGTGACACCAGATGCAACATTAGAATGAGGCGCATGAGTGGAATCGTCAGACGCATTGTATGGTGCAACTGAAGCTTCACTCAGAGTGCTATTATAAAAACTTGGCACAACTGATGTAGATGGATTTCCTTGAGTTGATGCATTCTGATCTTGTGTAGGCGCAACTTGAATAGGAGCACCTGTATCAATAGACTCAAAGAATCATCAGCAATATTTGGAGCCAAATGTGGCTCAAGGAGAGAATGATTATCAAATGTTACATGTACAGATTCAACTATCACTAATGTAGATCTATTAAAAATGCGAAAAGATTTAGAATGTTTGGCATACCCAACAAAAATACCTTCGTCGGCTTTAGCATCGAATTTATCTCTATGTTCATTTCCGTTGTAGAGGATATAGAATTTGCAACCAAAGATTTTGAAGAATGCAATGTTGGGAGTTCTACCACGCCAAAGTTTATACGGAGTCTTGTTGTAAAGTTTGTTGATGAGGGAACGATTTTGAGTAAAACATGCGGTGTTGACGGCTTCTTCCCAAAAGTATTTGGGTAGTTTGGCTTCATCTATCATCGTCTTTCCTGCTTCAATCAACGTCCTATTCTTTCTTTCCACAAAGCCATTTTCTTGAGGAACTCCAGGAGTTGAGAAGTTATGATCTATCCCATGATCATCACAGTATCCAGCAACCCCGTTTTTCTTGAATTCTGTTCCATTATCGGATCGAACACTAACGATGTCATCTTTTTTTTGGGTTTGGAGCAGTCTGAATAGAGTGGCTAGAATGTCATAACAATTGTTTGCTCTAATACTTGCAGTGGTAACTGGTCCAAATAGATCAATATGAAGCAGTTGCAAACATCTATAGTTGAGGGATTTGTCTTGCTGGAGAAAGATTGCTTTTGTTGTTTGCCAAGTTGACACGCGGCATACTTTTTATCATGATGATCAGCAACCTTGGGAAGTCCTTTAACAAGATTATTCCTGCTGAGTTTAGATAGGTACTTGAAGTTCAAGTGACTTAAGCGCTTGTGCCACAGCCAACTATTTTCGTTCACACTTTTAGCTACAAAACAAAGATTAGTACTAGAGTTCATACTTTGGAAATCAATAATATAAATATTTGTCTTACGATAACCAGTGAGTAATGTAGCTCCAGATTTTCCATCCTTGATAAGACATCTCTTTGAAGTAAAATGGCATTCTAATCCTTTGTCGCAGAATTGAGATATGGATAATAAATTGTGCTTGAGTCCTTTAACACGAGAGACTCTTTCAATGAACACTTTGTCCTTCTTGAGCTTTCCATATGCTACAACCTGTGCTTTGTTATTATCACCGAAAGTTACTGAGGGACCTCTTTCTTCATGAACATCTTCAAGTAAAGATTCATCTCTAGTCATGTGTCTAGAACATCCACTATCGAGAATCCATTCATACATTTTATCTTTTGAAGATCCATCCATGAAGCAAAGAACCTGAAATATAAACATTAAAGCAGGTTCCCTTTATTCCTGTTTGGTTCCTAGAGTTTGCTACTCTTGACAACCCACTCTTGCTTGACCTTAGGATTTTTACGTCCTTTGAAATTGGGAGTGAATCACAAAAGGCATTCCATAGCCTTATGTCCAGAACTCTCTCTCTGTGTTTGCATATTTCCCAGAACATTCTCTCTCGTTCTTCCTAGGGTTAGGAGAAAAAGGTAAGTTCAACCTATTTCGATTTATATCTTTTTAATTACTATTCCGTTTTAAAATCTAATTATATAAAAATGATCAGGGCGTTGAGTAGGTCATTTCTACCCGATCAAAACATATTTCTGCGATACTTTTTCCAGAAATAGGTAAGTTACTAATTCCCCTTAAATGTTAAAATGGTCACATATATGTTGTATATGTTATATGTGGTGAAATTATTGTGAAAAGAATTTATTTGTGATACTTGTAATTTTGGGACAAAGTGAGTATTTTGGTGGATTTGGTTTGGTTGGGTTCAAAGTAGTGTTAGAGTTGTTTGGGACTGATTTTTGGTAGCCTTAGTAAGGCTATAAACGTTAAGTGTGTAAGTGTTGTACTTTTGGGACGGTGAAACGAAAAGAGTAAAAAGTGTGCAATTTTTGGCCTGGCAGGGCTTATGGGCGGTCGCCCAATATGGAGCCGGGCGGGCGCCCAAAAATACTGAAAGGTAAAATCTTAAAACAGGGCTCTTGGGCGGTCACCCAAGATGAGGGCGGGCGGGCGCCCATTGTTGCTGAAGAAAATAAATTGTTTCATTGACTTGGTTTAGGACCCAATCTTGGGCTAGGTTTTGTGTCCCAGTCTAGGGTGCCTAGATAAGTATTTTGGGAAGCTAAAATGGTAGATGATGATTTGGTTTCATATGTGTAGAAGGTTGTGTTTATGACTTAAATGTCAATGTTATTGTGAACTCTTATGAGTGATTCTTTTGTGTGCTTCTTGTGATATGTTTGGCTTGGTTCCCTACTTTGGAATCATTGCCCCAGTTGTTGTTTAAGCAAGTAATTATTACAGTGCTTTGTTTGAAAGTCCAGCTGGTTTTGTGTTATCGAGTGGAGGTGGAAAGGATTATAGTGGCACACAGCCAAGTTCACTATAAGGCTTTTCCACTGGACCTTTTTCCCCAGTCTAGATTGGCCTTGGATGGGATGAGTTAGCTCCTTCGAGTGAACATTTGGGTTATGACTTTGTGTCATATTTCCCCGTTGTTACTTTGGTTCTTATGGTTATGGTTTGGTTTTTGGGATCCCGGCTTCAGCTAATTATGTTGCTCAAATGGTTTTCTCAGATGGTTTTCTTAAATGGTATTCCCAGACGGTTATGTTCTTTCGATAAACCTTGGCTAAGTATCGACAGTTATGTTCTTTTGGTAAACCTTGGCTAAGTATCCTTGTGAGTGTTACAGTATTGTATGTGTGGTATAATGAGTTGGATTTGCCTCTCATGCTATGTGCTATGTGATGCTTATGATATTGTTTGTTATACTTATCATTTTAGCATGAAACGTAGTTGCATTTTAGTGGCTTACTGAGATTCATTCTCACCCTTTATTTGTTTACTGTTTTAGATAAAGGCGAGTCTAGGGGATAGGACACTTTGGCACGGGAGGACGTTAAAGTGGTAAGAGTTGGGATTTGTTTTGTAAAGGATACATTACATAAATGTAATACCTTTTGGGTAGAGTTTCCGTGACTTCATCATTTTGTAACACCTATTTTGGATAATGTGGGTGTATGTACATTTGTATAAATGTTTGTAAGGGGCTAAGTACTTTCGTTGTGAAAGTTGTTTGTAAAGTTTGTTTGAAAGTTAAATGAAGTCTTTGAACTTCAAGTGTGAATTTGTTAAACTTTATGAAAGTACATTTCGAAAAAATTTCAAAAGTGTTTCATAACGTCTTACAATCGTGTCCCGAGCGTGGGGCCAAGTAGGACCACGGGTCTAGGGCGTGACTGTTGGTATCAGAGCTAGGTTGTTGATGGTCTAGAATGACTATGTGACCTAGGAGGCTAGTTCGTTGAGGGTTTTATGCAGGTACTTATTAAAATGGTTGGGACAGAAGGAGATCAGTCTGGGCCTTCAGGGCAGGGTAATGTTAGAGAAGAGGTTCGAATGATGTTCCAAGGTATGTTTGAAACTGCAACAAAAGCAATTAATGACATAGTTGAGCGTAAAAGCAAGGTTGAAGCTTCAGATGTGACAAGACAAGGAGGACAGTCGAAACCACAACATCAGTATGGCGATAATAGAGGATCTCAGGGTACATCTTCGCAACTTAAAGGATCTTCTCAAGGACCACAGAAAATCCGAAGTCAAGTTAAACGAGTATGTAGTTATTGTTGGAGGGAAGGACACTTAGAGAAGAAATGTTGGAAGAAGCAAGGTAAATGTATGAGATGTGGTCAGTTGGGTCATTTTCAGAAGGATTGTCCAAGAATGAAGAATAAGGCATTGGGAAGTGTTGTCAGGTCTTCTCAGGACCAGAAGAGGGATTCTTCAGGGAAGCTTAAGGTGCAGGATCATGATATTGCCATCAATCAACAACATATCTTTGATTCTGCTAATGTGATTGGAGGTATGATTTCTGTGTCTAGTTTGAGAGCACGAGCACTTATAGACCCTGGTTCTTCGCATTCTTATGTGTCTGTGCATTTTGCTTCTCAGTTGCATTTTTCTTCTGAGCCTCTACCTTATGTGTTAGAGGTGTCTATACTAAGGGGGAGTGTTTGGTGATTGATAGAGTGTTGCGCACCTGTGATGTGCAAATTTATGAGCATGTTTTACTTGCTGGTTTAGTTATTTTGCCATAGCAAGATTTTGATATTATTGTGGTGGAGTTTTATATGTTAGTGTGCTTTAATTAAGCATGGTAGATATATGTGTTGGGCATTCATGTTATTTATGCATTAATGTCTAAAAATTGTTATCAGAAGGTTGTGCCGGGTATTTAGTTTACGTGGTTGGTAGTAGAACGTCTACATCTAAATTGGAGGATTGATCGCACAAGAAAACTAATGTGTTTTTGCTTGAGGATCTGGGCTAAGTATGAAGGTATGAAGGTGTTCTTGAGAATTCTGGGAAATCAATGAGCAATCTTCAAATCTTCAACAAATACTTGAGAGAGAAATTCAGAATAGCTTAGCAACTTCAAATGTTGAAGTTATGAGGTATTTATAAGTGAGCCCCAAAAACTAGCCATTGGAAATCCCTTGTGGATAAGATAAAGGACATATGTGCTGGAACTCATTGAGTGGAACACGTTTCCTTTTATAGCCGTTAGACACATGACATAAATATGACCGTTGTGGACAAGTGTCCTCAAATATAGGTGCATACATGTTATTTATCCACCGTTGGATCTTTGACGTAGTTTGAATTTCGTCAAGTCTTAAAATATTCAGAAAATCATCGAAGTGTTAAAACACTATCATTAAGGCGCGTAAGCCTTGCTGGCGCATAACCATGCGCGCGCGCAGAGGCGCGTGGGTGCAAAGAGTCAGAGGCACGTAGGCTCATAGCTTCATTCAAAGTTGTGATTTTCTTGAATGTTGATATCCTTGCCCTATTACTAAGCCTATTCTATTCAAATTGACTACCTAAAAAATGAAGTATAAATACTTCTTACATATGTATCTAAATTCCATGAAATAAAACTTAGGTGATGGATCAATCAAATTTAATTAATCCTATACATTAAATACTGAGATATAAGTGGGCATACCCAACACAGCGTTCCTTAACGAGAACTTACTTGAGGATGTTTATATGACATAACCTGAAGGTTTTATAAGTCCAGAAAATTCTAACAATGTATGCAAGTTGCAAAGATCCATTTATGGATTGAAGCAAGCCTCTAGGAGTTGGAATCTTCGATTTGATGAATCGGTCAAAGAGTTTGGCTTCATCAAGAACGAAGATGAACCTTGTGTATACAAGAAGATTAGTGGGAGCGTAGTATTATTTCTAGTACTATATGTTGATGACATATTACTCATTAGAAACGACATTCCTGTACTGCAGTCTGTAAAGACTTGGATAGAAAAGTGTTTCTCAATAAAAGATATGGGAGAAGCCGCCTACATCCTTGGCATAAGGATCTATCGTGATAGATCTAAGAAACTGATTGGTTTAAGTCAAGGTACTGTAGATACCCCGGGAAAACCACAACTTGGCTAGAGCGGTGAATTATCCTAGGATGTCTATTTGTGTTTTAATTGTTTAGAGTCACCACCTATGTTTTTAAAGGAACATAAGAAAAACCTAGAAATAGCTTAATTTTATATACAAAACCAGAGATTCGGGAAAAGACGGGTTCGGGGGTTAGGTGACGGAGTGGGAAGTACTTAAACACCCACTCCGCCCTGCTTACGCGGGTCTTGCTACTATTGGTGTTCTATTGCTAAAAAGTCCTTCAAATAATATTAATATAAAAGTGCTAACAATTACAATGAAAAGAATGGGGAAATTGCAAAGCGAAATAAAAGAGAATTGTTTTATTATATTAATGCTAAAGATTACATGTAGCAATTATATTAATATGAAAAGAGGAAATTAAAGTAGAGTTGTAATGTAGGGAGATAACCATAACCAATTTTAATGTAATAAAGTGATTAGTTGGTCATGTCTCATTTGATGGGGATTGCATACATTAAGAAGACATGTAAAATTGAAGAAGAAAGGATAAAGTACCTTTTAGAAAATAAGAACTTCAAATCTTGACTTGCAGATGGAGTTGTTGTAGAGAAATTGTTGTGTAGAAATTTGTGTAGAGTTTTGTTGTTAAAACTCTTGTTGGGAGAATTTGTGTATAGTAAAAGTGTAGAGAAAGTTGAAGTCCTTTTCTAAGGTAGAAATGAGGGGTTTAAATAGGTAGAAAAGAGAGGAAAATATGGTCTTTCAACCAATAGGAAAATAAAGAAAATCAAATAATAAAGAAAAAATCAAATAATAATAAAAATAAATATTTTGTTTTAAAGAAATGGCTAGAATAATGGGATTGGGAGTTATGGAATAAAGGGGGGGATGAACTTTGATGTAAAAAGAGGTTTTTGTGATCAAGAAAACGGAAGGGAAAAGACTGCAATCTGTAACTGCCAAAATGAGAAGCGCGCGAGTCCGGCTTTAGGGGCGAGACGCGTGCGCAGCCCACAAGCAGTGCCGGAGGCGCCCGCGGGTGGTAAATGACAGAATGACCCTAAAAGTCAACTCTGTTATGCAGTTTAGTCCAAAACAAACGGAACCAGTTAGGAACTTAACTGAAGTAACAGAAATTAACGAAAATAAGTTAAATAAAAATACTATGTATGCAATCGGGGTGAGAGGTCGGTGACGTGGATTGCAAAGAAAAACATGTCGACGAAAACAGACAACCGCCGAGGACATCGATAAAGAAAAAGAAAGAAAAGAAAGCAAAGACTCAATGAAAGAAGGAATTTGAAGTTGCAAGAGATAGGGGTGCGCTCCCTATGTGAGCGGCTTTTGTTGAATGATGAGGTGGCATGATCCGTTTGTAAATCTGCCGGCTGAATCTGTTAGTGAATCCGCTTAATGAACCCGTTAGTAAATCCATTGGATGAGTTCGTTAGTGAAACTTGTTGACAAATCCGTTAGTGAATCTGTTTGATGAATCAGTTGGTGAATCCATTGAATGAGTGCGTCGGTGAACCCTTGTTGACGAATCCGTTAGTGAATCAGTTGGTGAATCCATTGAATGAGTCCGTTAGTGAACCTTTGTTGATGAATCCGTTAGTGAATCCGTTGGTGAATCCCTTGAATGAGTCAGTTAGTGAACCCTTGTTGACGAATCCGTTAGTGAATCCGTTTAATGAATCCGTTGGTGAATCCCTTGAATGATCCCGTTAGTGAACCCTTGTTGAAGAATCCGTTAGTGAATCTGTTTGATGAATCCGTTGGTGAATCCCTTAAATGAGCCCGTTAGTGAACCCTTGTTGACGAATCCGTTAGTGAATCCGTTGATGAATCCGTTGGTGAATCCCTTGAATGAGTCTGTTAGTAAACCCTTGTTAACGAATCCGTTAGTGTATCCTTTTGATGAATACTTTGGTGAATCCCTTGAATGAGTCCGTTAGTGAACCCTTGTTGACGAATTTGTTTGATGAATCCGTTGGTGAATCCCTTGAATGAGCCCGTTAGTGAACCCTTGTTGACGAATCCGTTAGTGAATCCGTTTGATGAATCCGTTAGTGAATCCCTTGAATGAGCCCATTAATGAACCCTTGTTGACGAATTCGTTAGTGAATCCGTTTGATGAATCCGTTGGTGAATCCCTTGAATGAGTCCGTTAGTGAACCCTTATTAACGAACCCGTTAGTGAATCCGTTTGATGAATCCGTTGGTAAATCCATTGAATGAGTCCGTTAGTAAACCCTGTTGACGAATCCGTTAGTGAATCCATTGGTTGAATCCGTTTGTGAATCTGATGGCTGATTCCGTTTGTGAACCATTGCTGAATCCATTTGTGAATCCATTTGTCAAATGCTTGTACCTGTTATATGTATGCTTTTGCAGATATAGGTGCTTGTGTGAGATGTGAAATAGAAATTGAAAAGAAATTGTGATTGTGGTGTGATGTGATTTGGGAAGCAGAGATTGCTTGAGAGAGATTTTTCGAGAATGGAGAAATTGCTTTTGTGTGTTGTTTGATTTGTAGAAAGCGTGAATGATGTTCATACCTTCACTTACCACGGCCGCTTGATTTGGGATGGATTTCTGATGTCGTGGCTTTGATGAAGGATGTTGACACATTTGATGAAGATGAGTCGCTTGTACTTTGATGGGGTGTCGGTGAGATGACATTCTAGATGACGGGTTGGTCGTGCCAAAAGGTTGCCTACATATCCCTTAAAGAGAATCAGAGCAGCGTAGTTGAAGGATGATGGAGAGCACTGGGGAAGAAGCTTGGAGCAAAGAAAAAATGAAACACATACTTTTTACACAATTAAGGAGACAAGAAAAAGAAAATATTTTTTTTTTTTAAGTTCGTGGGTGAACCATTTTAAGCATTGTGTGTTTGTAAATCCAACCCAAGATCAAATCATGTTCGGTCGAAGTCCGGATTGTCTTGCTTGAATTTTGTTGTCGCCGTTGTGCCCAACGAAGATTGATGTCTAGCCCCAAGAGATTTGTCGATTATGGGGATTCAAAGGCTTTTGATGCCGAGATGAGGGGTTGCTGATTGTAAATCCCCTAGAACACCTTTGATGCCAAACTTTGAGTGACTTGCATAGCCCCAAGATAAATCAGCTCTTGGCCCATTCAAATAAATTGCCTTTTATTGACGTGAGCAAGCCCCAAGAGAAGATTATTGATACCAAGCTTCGAGAGATTGCTAAGCCCCAAATGTCATGTACTTGTTGTTTGCGAGCTTCAACATGGTGGAATGTGAAGACCTTTTGATATAAAGCCCCAAAAATATCTCAGAGTTGGCTTGGTATTGTATTGAGAGAGGATGCACTGTTTGGCAGAACTCTTGATAGTGATCTCCCTCTTACTCTTTCTGGGGAGATGAATGGCCTCATTGTGGTCAGTACCCAAATGGCGGAAAGCTTACGTTGAAAGATGCAGTAATGTCTTGTTGTGTTGTCGAGCGCAGATGATAATGTCTTGGTGTGATAAGGTCCCCAAATGGGTATGCTTGCTTGAGTCTTCTTGAGTTGAACTAAAGACGGATCTTCGGATGCAACTAGTGCATGAGGCGCAAGAGCCACACTTTTTGCTTTTGATCTTGGAGAAGGGGGTGCTGAATTACAGAAACATTGGGATTGGGCATGCCATTTCCCGCTATAACCCTGTTTTGATAGAGTTTAGCATATTGAATCTTTTCCTTTTCTCTAAGACTTTCTTCATAACCTCATTGTAAGTCACAATATAAGAATCATTAAATTCATTCATAACATCGGAGCCCTCCTTTCAAACCAGAAGACCTTTGAAGATTGCTTTGTTCCATGAAGCCATAAGACCATCCCCCATATTGAATTGCTCGGGTATCATCCCCCCAAAATATTGTCAATTGCGAAGCCCCAATATTGCCCTTTGTTTGGATTACTGTAATGCTGTTGTCCAAAAGATTGTAGATTGCGAAGCCCCTTGAGACCTTCGGTGCGAAACTAATTGAGGAAGCTTCCAATGTTGCATATGACTTTTCTAGGGCCATTGTTGGGAGGTGACGTGAATTACTTCTTGCTGAGGGAGCCTTTCAAACTCGAGTGTAGCCTCTAGAGTGCCACCATTGATTGCAAGTGGAGCAAGAAAAACATATCCTTGATTGGAGGAACAGGTACGAGCACACATGACATGAAGGCTTTTCGACATTCCTCTTGAGAGACTTTGAGGGTAGTCTCACACATATTTCTTGAGTGTAGCCCCTAGGGCTCATTAACTGTCAAATGAAGCAAAATAATCTCTCGTTCTTGAGTCACATAGCCCCTAGGGAATCATTATTTGTAGAGCAAAAGACTCTTCCTCGTGCGGGAGAACAAACAAAAGAGGACATAGCAAGAGCTACTCCATTCTTGGGAAGCCTTTTGACATACTGTTGTAAGTACCCCAATCTGAAATTTACCTACTTAGAGGAATTCTTGGTACCATTTAGAGATAAACCAATGGGACAAGACATCACTAGGATAAACCTGATATTCCAGGACTGAACTGGAATTAAACTTAGAAAAATCCAGAAGCTCGCCAAGTTGAGTCGTACGGAAGGTTTGGGCACATGAGGTCCCTAGCCGTACGACTATGTTGGGCACCCTCAGCCTCTATAAATTGAACCCCATACTGATCATTTCAGGGGGGGGGAGAAAATGTTTTGAGAGTTGTTACTCTGCCAGTTTGAGAGCAGAAATTGAGTTATACACATATTTGAGTGACTAGAGAGCAAGATAGGCATAAACATCATAGGTGAAGCCTCCTTCTCCCCATCTTCTTCTTCATCTCAAACTCTTTTTTATCTTTGTTAATATTACTTGTTCATCTTGTATTATTTCTTCTCGTTCTTGCAAAGTCTTGTCCATTTCAAGCACTTTATATTTCTTGCAAGTCTTATCCATTTCAAGCACTATATCTGTATTATACAAGTCTTGGCCTTCCAAACTATATATATTATGATTATATATGTATATGATCCAAATCATGAGGTGATTGATAAATGACTATTTTATAGTCATTTAAGGTCCAAAAATATTATATTTCTACTTCATTTTAGTAAATATTTAGTTTAATTCATCATATTTTACCTCAATACACAGATAATATGCTTGGTGGTGTAGTTTTCTGGTTTATGCAGATTGGTGGAGCATAATAATAACATTGGGCATGAATTTGGATGGAGGAACAATTGAATGAGGAGTAATTCAGCTAGAACAAGAAAAATGAAGAAAAAGAGCATTTCAGCAGGTGCTCGGCCGAGCACCTACCAAGACTCGGCCGAGCATGATCAATCAGAAGGTCAGAATTAAATTCGAAGGCTTGCTCGGCCGAGCACCTTCCTTGACTCGGCCGAGCACCCCTTGTATCAGCCAAAAGGTGCCTTTTCAATTGAAGACCTCTTCAAGAAGTCATCCGGGAAAAATCACCTCTCTTGGTCCATGGCCTATATAAAGGGATAGATATCAGTAGTTTTAATATCGAGAAACATTGTAAACTTACTATAGTGAAATTTGTACTCTCAAATATCAAATAATTCTCATAATTTGTGAAAGATATTCATCATTTCTTGAACAAACTTCTGAGTTTCTCAAGTGATTTTTTAAAAGGTTATTTTCAAGTCTTTGTCTCCATTTCAAGTTCAGAATAAGTATCTCTACTCTTTTATCTCATCTTCATCTTATTCTTCTCTTTTTCACAAATGGCTTGTGAGTAATCCCCCTATTTCTTGGGGTTGGAAACTCAAACAAACACTTGTATTTACTAATATTCATGCTCTAAATTTACTTTCTTCATCTTAAACAATTCTACTATATCAAACTTTAACGCCTACAACCATGATGACGTCCATGGCTTGTATGAATCTTAGTTAATCAAGGGAAGTACTGATCGGAGAACCTTGATTAACGGATCCATATAGTCAGAACTAAGTTCATTACTCACGAGAGTAGTGTAATGGCTTAGGGATGCTCCTTGAGTGGAAAGTATGCTGATTTTCATAAAGAAAACTTAATGGATTCTTACTAATTATGGGCCGTCGAGAGATAGGGCATAATTAGTATGAGAATACAAACGCTACTTGCTTGATCGTGAGAAGTAGTGTAGGCCTAGCATACCATCCTTGTTTTAAAAATGAAACTCTAAATCTAAAAAGAGCATGATTAATTGATGAATAAAATGTTGTTTGTGTCCCAATCCCGAGGATTCCTTAACAATAAGAGTTTTCAATCTAAGCTTTAGTTTTTATTTTTATTTTCTAGTCGTGACAAACAATTTTGTACCCCCCAATCATTCTCTTTTCTTTATTCTTTTATACAAAGCAAAAATACTTTTCTAAGTAAAGTTGTCCTCGTGGGAACGACTCGCTCTTGCACTATATATACTACAAAAAACCCATGCACTTGCGGAATAAACGTAACAAGTTTTTGGCGCCGTTGCCGGGGACAACGGTTTACTTTCTGAATTTTTGCTTTATGTTTTTTTTTTTAAAATTCTTTAGTTTTAGTTTCGTTTATTTTTATTATTTAACATCCCTTCGAAGAATTTGTGTCTTTGAATTTTTTTTCTTTAGGTACTCTCAGAGTATATGAAAAGAGCCCGAATCATACTTGAAGTGTTTGATCCGGAACCTGAAAGAACCTTTCACGAAAGGTTAAGAAAACTTAGAGAAGTGCTAGAAGGAGACATGGCACGAAACGGTGCAAATAATTACGGTAATGACGGAGAACCCACTACACCCTTACCTAGGACCCTTCGGGACTTTGTCAACCCAAGTACCCCGGGGACTAGGACACCCATTGTTATTCGAAATGCCGACACAGCCCATTTTGAAATTAAGCCTCAACTTCTCCACATGGTTATGAACAATCAATTTAGTGGCTCGGCATTTGAAGATCCCCACCTTCACATCCAATCCTTCTTGGAGTATTGTGACACCACCCGAATTCTCGGTATCACACCCGAAGCGATACGGATGCGCCTTTTTCCATTCTCTCTGAAGGACAAGGCGAAACAATGGTTAAACTCGGTCCCCCATAATTCTTTAACAACATGGGACCAAGTTCAGGAAGCCTTCCTTGGACGTTTCTTCCCTCCATCCAAGACCGCTCAGATACGGACTAAGATCACCAACTTTAGTCAAAAAGGAGACGAGTTGCTCTATGATGCTTGGGATCGATACAAGGAGATTTTGAGGATGTGCCCACACCACGGGCTTGAAAAGTGGTTGATCGTGCACACATTCTACAACGGTCTCATGTTCAAGACAAGGGAGACCATAGATGCCGCAGCAGGAGGGGCATTAATGAATAAAACGGTGGACGAAGCCTATGACTTGATCGAGAATATAGCTTTGAACCATTATCAATGGTCCAATGAGAGGGAGCAAACGCAAGGGACCCCAGGTAAGTACAATGTAGATGCTGTTTCTCTCCTCTCATCTAAAGTCGATATGCTTCTTAAGAAATTTGAAAATCTTAATGTGAATCCCGTGGCCAATGTAAACGTTTATTGTGAACTATGTAGGTCTAACTCACATAGTACCCAAGGTTGTGAATTGCTTGACACTACCCCTAGTGAGCACGCAAATTTTGTAAACTCTTATGAGAAAAATGGGGGTATGTATTCAAATACATATAATCCCGAATGGAAAAATCACCCCAATTTTTCCTATAAGAGCAATAATGTTTTGAACCCTCAACCTTCTAATCAACCACTGGGATTCACATCAAATTTCAACAATATTTCTTTCCCTCCCCCTAAATCAAAGTTAGATCTTATAATGGACTTCATGGTCGAAAATAAAAATACACAAGATAAGATCAACAATGAAGTTATGGAAAGTTTAAAGGCATTAAATAGCAGGTTCGACAATCTAGTCGCGCATAGTAAAATGCTAGAGAACCAAATTTCTCAACAAGCCAATGCTTCGTCTAGACCACAAGGGAGCCTTCCCGGTCAAACGCAAAGGCGAGATGAGCACGCTAATGTAATAACTAGCGGGAGTGGAAAAGAAGAAAACCTTAGCAAGAATAACCATAGTCAAACTCCTCAAATTTTTAAAACTAATAAGGAAGTTGAAAAGGGGACGGACTCCCCAATACCTTCTAGAAATTTTGATCCGCCAATACCTTATCCTCAAAAATTGGCGAGGGCAAATCTTGATAAACAATTTTCAAAATTTTTAGTAGTTTTAAAATCAATTTACATCAATGTTCCTTTTATTGATATTTTAAAACAAATGCCCTCTTACACAAAAAATTTAAAAGAAATTCTTTCAAATAAGAGGAGACTTGAAGAGTTTGAGTCTGTTGCACTAACGGAAAAGGTAAGTGCCGTTTTACAAAGTAAAGTACCTCCAAAATTAAAAGATCCCGACACTTTCTCTATCCCTTGCAACACAGGTAATTTCAATGTTGAGTACGCATTACTCGATCTTGGGGCAAGTGTTAGCCTTATTCCGCTATCGGTTAGTAAGAAAATAGGTGTGGGGGAAATCAAACCCACCACAATAACTTTACAATTAGCGGACCATTCCATTAAGACTCCGGTGGGTATTATGGAAGACATTCCTTGTCGAGTCGGGAAATTAAACATCCCGGTCGACTTTTTAGTTCTTGAGATGGAAGAAGACAATAACATTCCCGTTATATTAGGTAGACCATTTCTTGTCACCGCAGGGGCAATCATTGATGTTAAAAATGGTAAACTTTCTTTAAACGTAGGGAATGAGAAAGTAGGATTTAAATTAATAAAAAAATCCAAATCTTAAGAACCCTTGCCCCGGTGTTAACATGTTAGAATCTATGAGCAAGGAATGTGAAATTAAAAATAAGTGCCCTACTAGAGATAAAATTGAAAAACCCATACCGAAGGGTAAGGTACCAAAGAAGGGAAGCAAACCGGGGTGGCGTGCGTGTATCGACCGCAGAAGCTCAATCATTCCAATGGGCATGGAATGGCGGATTGTCAAGGACAATAGGCCATTACAATACCATTCCTTGCCCATTCCAGTTATAAGAAAGGGGTCGAGCTAATGACCTTAAACAAGTATCATCGGGATGGTAACCGATGGATTATTTTTGTTTTATATATTGTTATTTTGTTCTTCTCATTTTTTTTCCTCCTCAAGGTTATTCTTTAAAAGTTGTCCTATTTTAAAACATTGAGGACAATGTTTCATTTAAGTGTGGGGGGTAGTTTTTAATTTTATTATGTACATTAGTTTCTAGTAGTTTTTAATTTTTAGTATTTTTACTATGTTTATTATTTTCTAGTTGTTTTTCTTTTTCTTCTCAAAAATATAAGGGCAATGTTCCCGAATTTTCAAAAAAAATAAAAAATAAAAAAAATAAAAAAATAAAATATTTTTAAGCAAATGCTCCCGTTGATGAGAATGTTATCTTTATTATCATTTGCCCAAGTGAAACTACTTCCTTCTAATTTTTACTTCTTGAGAAATTTGGTAAAAATAACTTAGGATCATATCGATTGATAAATAGAAAACTTTCAAAATTAATATAAACTTCTAAATCCTATTGAATAAAAGCATTACTTTATTTAATGGACTTGTGGACATTTAAGTTTGAATACAATATACTTGTGAGATTTTTAAAAACATTCTTGTGTATACATATCAAAAACTTTTATTTTTACTCTTTTCCAAAGAAGTTCATCCTTGTTATGCTCATGAATCACAAAAATTTCACTTTGATCCATCTCTCCATTTCCACTTTCAAGGCTAAAAAATAAAAATAAATCTTCTTGTCAATTGTCCACTCGAATATCTAAATGAAGTTATCATTATAGAGTGTGACAATTCAAAAACAAGAACTCAATTGACACGTTCAATCATAATAATCTATAGCCTATTTCCACTACCTTCCTCCACTTCTCATCATTTTTGTGATTCAAAATGCATAAAAATATATGGATATCTTTGTCAAAGAATAAAGGTCATGGTTTAAGAAATGTATCACCAAGCATGAATAATTTCTTCACAAAGCACTCTAAAAAAGTGAATATAATTCTTAATTCATACTTATGTCCCACAAATTCATTTGGTTATTTCAATATGCTCTTGTTCAATGGAATTTATTCATGTTATACTAACATTCAAACTTTTCTATTTTACCCTTCAAAATCATTCTACATTCTTTTTCACAAATTTATTGGGATGTCAAACTTAGAAGGAAGAAACTTTATAAAGGCAATACTTACATAACAATATTCTGAGGGAGCATTAATGATTTTTCTTGTCTTTATTTTTTTTTTCTCTCTTGTCATTTTTATACTCCTTTTTACTCCATTGTTAAATTATAACTTGCTTAGGGACAAGCAAGATCTAAGTGTGGGGGAGTTGATAAATGACTATTTTATAGTCATTTAAGGTCCAAAAATATTATATTTCTACTTCATTTTAGTAAATATTTAGTTTAATTCATCATATTTTACCTCAATACACAGATATTATGCTCGGTGGTGTAGTTTTCTGGTTTATGCAGATTGGTGGAGCATAATAATAACATTGGGCATGAATTTGGATGGAGGAACAATTAAATGAGGAGTAATTCAGCTGGAACAAGAAAAATGAAGAAAAAGAGCATTTCAGCAGGTGCTCGGCCGAGCACCTACCAAGACTCAGCCGAGCATGATCAATCAGAAGGTCAGAATTAAATTCGAAGGCTTGCTCGGCCGAGCACCTTCCTTGACTCGGCCGAGCACCCCCTGTATCAGCCAAAAGGTGCCTTCTCAATAGAAGACCTCTTCAAGAAGTCATCGGGGAAAAATCACCTCTCTTGGTCCATGGCCTATATAAAGGGATAGATATCAGTAGTTTTAATATCGAGAAACATTGTAAACTTACTGTAGTGAAATTTGTACTCTCAAATATCAAATAATTCTCAGAATTTGTGAAAGATATTCATCATTTCTTGAACAAACTTCTGAGTTTCTCAAGCAATAATATCAAGAGGTTACTTTCAAGTCTTTGTCTCCATTTCAAGTTCAGAATAAGTATCTCTACTCTTTTATCTCATCTTCATCTTATTCTTCTCTTTTTCACAAATGCCTTGTGAGTAATCCCCCTATTTCTTGGGGTTGGAAACTCAAACAAACACTTGTATTTACTAATATTCATGCTCTAAATTTACTTTCTTCATCTTAAACAATTCTACTATATCAAACTTTAACGCCTACGACCATGATGACGTCCATGGCTTGTATGAATCTTTGTTAATCAAGGGAAGTACTGATCGGAGAACCTTGATTAACGGATCCATATAGTCAGAACTAAGTTCATTACTCACGAGAGTAGTGTAATGGCTTAGGGATGCTCCTTGAGTGGAAAGTATGCTGATTTTCATAAAGAAAACTTAATGGATTCTTACTAATTATGGGCCATCGAGAGATAGGGCATAATTAGTATGAGAATACAAACGCTACTTGCTTGATCGTGAGAAGTAGTGTAGGCCTAGCATACCATCCTTGTTTTAAAAATGAAACTCTAAATCTAAAAAGAGCATGATTAATTGATGAATACAATGTTGTTTGTGTCCCAATCTCGAGGATTCCTTAACAATAAGAGTTTTAAATCTAAGCTTTAGTTTTTATTATTATTTTCTAGTCGTGACAAACAATTTTGTACCCCCCAATCATTATCTTTTCTTTATTCTTTTATACAAAGCAAAAATACTTTTCTAAGTAAAGTTGTCCTCGTGGGAACGACTCGCTCTTGCACTATCTATACTACAAAAAAACCGTGCACTTGCGGAATAAACGTAACAGTGATTCAAGGTGCCCTTCACACCTAGTGTGTGATTTATAGGATAAAACCTAGGATGATCATGATTTGTTACATTTCATGTTGATGTTGTTCTTGTTTGGCCATAAGAGTCATGATTGGGGGATAAAGTTTCAATCTTTATCATCCCAACCATGACCTAGCCATAAATCACCAAGTATGGGACATAAAGATTTGATCTTTGTGTTATATTTGTGTCCTTAAAGGTTTAAACTTGCATAATAAGTCCATTTTGGTGGTAAAGTTTCAATCTTTATCCACCAAAATGGTCATTTTGGCCTAAATGCCATGTTCATCAACTTTTCATAAATTTCTCCAATGATTGCCTTTGATCACACCCAAATCTTTGTTTTTGGGGTTCCTTTGGTGATCAAAGTGTATAGGAATGAACCTTTCAAAGTCTTGTTTTTAATCATAATCTGGAAATCAACATTCTAGTCCAGTTTCAGCAAAGATACTTTGAGTTGACTGAAACTGGACTGCTTTTCTGATAAACTGTAAAATGCCCTAGAGAGTCGTCCCCATCCGTACGGCTACTTTGGACGGGGAGGGAATTTTCCAGTTTCTTCCTTTTTGACCAGAAAGTTTGCAAAATAAACCTTTTCTGTTAAAAAATTAACTGGTTTTGTCAAAACAGTCAGTTTCTCCCATTTTGAAAGCACACACACACACACACACAAGCACTTTCGTTAAATAACATTAGGGAGACTCGGCTTTGTCCGAGGCGGCTTGGGTGACGTGAAACTCTTCCCAAGACGTAACCTGACCTCCGAACTAATAGAATCTCTAACCTTTTCTTTTGTTGGGTTAAATAATTAACAAAAGTGGCGACTCCGTTATGTTTTGTGAGATAACCGTGTTTGGCGTTTCGCCCCCAAAACTCATTGCGTTTTCCGCGCGCGGGGGCGGGATCCTTACAGTGGCGACTCCGCTAGGGAGTTAAATGTTCTCAAACTTCTTTTTAGAAGCTTTGGGGATATTTATGTGTGGGTCAAACTCCCGTCTCCCGTTTTCGTTAACTTTTGTGCTTGTTTTGTGTGTGCTGAGTTTTTGTTTGAGCTTTCTGTAATGGAAACTGTTCTGGATGTGCAATAAACTGGGGCTTGATGATCAGAAGATGAAAAAACTGCAAAAAATAATTGCCAGCATTCTATAGCCGTACGGCTATGTTGGGCAGGGAACAGAATGTTCCAAAATTTAACAATTTTGTGCAGGGCAGGAACATTATGTTTCTTTTGGCTTCTGCTTTTCCAGGTTCCATTTACTGTTTGGTTCGTGCACATTACCTTCCTCTTTTCTATCCAAAACTTGTTTTTTTGAAGCTTGGTTATGTACAATCTTTTGGACATAAATTTGGATTTTCAAAACCTCCTTGTGCATAACCCACTTTGTAAAAGGTTTTTGAATTCATTGTTCTACACAACTTGTTTTGCAAATGATTTTCAATATGATTGTTCTCCTTGAAAGATGTTGATTTCAAAGGATTCTTTGGTTGTGCACAATTTGTTGTACATGCGAGTTTTGGCTTTGTTCATAAGATTCTTGCTTGATTGCTTGTGTAAAAAGCTCGTTCATGCTTGCTCATTGTTGTTGATTATACATTGCTCATAACGCTAAAACGGACCAAGAATTTCTATTTTGACTCAAAAGGGAACATAGAAGGCTTTACACTACGCGCACTTGACTATGTGCACGTTCCAAATGCCCTTTAAACTCGGGATGGATGCCACGATGCAGCTTGATTGGCGCTCTTGTGCCCTTCTAGCGCGCACGGATCCATTCCACCTCCCCCTCCGACCCGAGTCAACCACACTTGTCCGTGATACACAAATACCGAGACTTTGGTTGGTTTTTGGTCTAGCTCACGTTACCACATCCCTAATACGTGTCCGAGATTAATTATGGCCAAGTTAATGCCCGAGTCATGACTCCTTGTGAAAGCAAGTGTGACAATTGTCAACTTTGACCCGGTCCTTGACTTATACGTTAATATTGGCTATAATTAACCAAAGTCATGTATTATGGATGGGGTGACACTATGTTGTCGATCCCTAATGAATGGTTCATACTATTCATCCTTAAGCCCAATGATAAGATTCGAGAGCCCTCATCAAAGATGAGGATTATGCCAGAAGTCCCTTGAGTCCCTAAGACGAATCTCGATCTTAACCGGGGCTTAATTATGATTGGAATGGCCCACGCATTGGGAATCTTGCGATGCACTAGACCCTAGGTTCGTTTCTTTCGGTCGGTGGAAGCCGCTTGCCCTATAGGACCCTCGCCCGGGACAGTCCATCCTTGGGAGTGTGCAAGACAGGTGAAAAACGAAGGGTCTATAGGCGTAGTGATGAGCTCCACTGATCTAGTAATTAGAGTAGTTGCGAAAAAGAAGATAAATCTTTTCCAACCATTTAGGAATAAAAATGCTTTTTAAGTAAACTTGGATGAATAAATAATTGCACATTGCATGACTTTGCTCCGCTTTTGCTTCTTGGCCTTGATGCATCGCATTCTTGCGTTAATGAGCGTCATTTCGTTAAGTCTTTGGACGGATCCCCATTATCCTCCAAGACCTCCATAAAGGCGTTTCGTTGAGTCTTTGGATGGATCCCCGTTATCCTTCCAAGACTCCCGTTAGAGTCCCTAGGCATAGTTCCCTAGGAGGTTAGATCTTTGGATGGATCCCCACTATCCTTCCAAGGTTCCTGTTGTGATCCCCGTTGTGATCCCGATTGTGATCCCGTTGTGATCCCTGATGTGATCCCCATTGTGATCCCATTGTGATCTCATTCTGATCCCATTGTGATCCCCATTGTGATCCCATTGTGATCCCCATTGTGATCCCGTTGTGATCCAGTTGTGATCCCCGTTGTGATCCCTGTTGTGATCCTGTTGTGATCCCCATTCTGATCCCCGTTGTATTCCCATTGTGATTGCCATTGTGATCCCATTGTGATCCAGTTGTGATCCCCGTTGTGATCCCGTTGTGATCCGGTTGCGATCCCATTGCGATCCCATTGTGATCCCCGTTGTGATCCTTGTTGTGATCCCGTTGTGATCCCGATTGTGATCCTCGATGTGATCCCCGATGTGATCCCGTTATGATCCCCGTTGTGATCCCTGTTGTGATCCCGTTATGATCCCCGTTGTGATCTCGTTTGTGATCCCACTGAAACCTCCGTTAAACCCCTAGGTGTTGTCCCCTAGGTCCCCGTTGAAATTCCTGCCAAACCCCTAGGTGTTGTCCCCTAGGTCCCCGTTAAACCCCTAGGCATAGTTCCCTAGGAAGTTAGTCAAGCATTTGGACGGATCCCTGTTATCCTCCAAAGCGTCTGTTAAAGAAAAGAAACAAAAGGTGCTTAGGGTAACTCTCTCCCCTTTCCTTGGGCCGCCACATGATGACCAATTCTGCGCCCCTCATGCCATTTCGTTCCCATGACCCCTTCGAGTTTAGCTGTCATGGCACCACATGGTAATATGTCTTGGTCAAGCATTGGCCTCCTTAGTTTGCACCTCCATGTGATGACCATCTCAGTTGCTCCGATCACCTTGATGGCTCAAACTAGTGTAAGTACCATCTGGTCCCAAGCCAGTAAGGTTTTGTCCCATGTTATCCTGACTATATTCCGACAAGCCAAGGAGGCTCCTTTTCCCCATAACCTTTACGTTAGGACCCTTAGGGCCGCTCTCCGTCACCCTAGAAAGTCCGTTTGGAAAGTGAGTCAATCACTCACCTCTTCCCAGAATCCCGTTTTGAGTCATGATCGTCTCTTCATTAACCCCATTTTAATGTGTGAGTCTTTTACTCAAATAAAAAATGTGTGTCAATCCTCATTCAAAAAAAAATTGGAAATCAGGTTTTCTTAAAATAAGAGGTCAATTCTTTTCCAAAAGGCTAATCCGCTAATGAGGCGTTCCTCTCAAATCATGGTTATAATTTCACCTCGAGGTTTAAAATGCTAAAGTCCTTTGCGGTCTTGTCCACCGGAAACATCAACCAAGAAGCCCACATCTGAAATGGCGTCTACGACTTCCATCCACGTGAGCAGGATTGGGACACCGTCCATGAGAAGAAACCCATGCCTCGGAGGCCCTAAGGCGGCTACATCAAATGGAGATCCGTACCTTCGCCGAATACCATGCGCAAGGTTACGCCCCTTGAAATGGAGCCACCAAAAAGAGATGGCCAAACACGAGTCCGGCGATTGCAATGCCAAGCCAAGTGGAGACCTCGCGACGTCTTTCCGAACGACAAGGAACCCAAGTTCCCCATGGAAGACATGGAATGTGCCTCCGACAAACCCTCCAACAATTGAGGAAGAAAATGGGCCATCGCACTTTATAGGAGCCCATCCCTAAAAAAAAAATGATGAGTCTTCCAGCCTTGTAGGATCTAGACTTTCACCAAAAGTCCGTCCCGGACTGTGTCTTTTTATTTTTGCAAAGGTCCGCACTTGGACATGTATGTACAAAGTTATCTCAATAAAAGAGTCATTTTCATTCTCTTATCTCTAGACTTGAGACATTATTTGCAATATACATTTACTCTTGAAATTGCCTTGCTTGTTATGATCAAGTGATTGCTACGTCCCCAAAATGAAGAATTGACTTCTAAGCATACTAGTCAATGACGACTCATTAAGGGCGAATGGACCTAACACGAATGAGAAATGCTAAACGCAAACAATTAATCTTGATGTGAATAAATGTTGTGATCAATTGGCATGAAGAAACCATTAATGGCAAGTCTCCCCTCATACAATTCCCCGATACACAACCCGATACACCTTTCCAAAACCAATTCTTGATGCACAACGAAGGCATCCCAAGACAGTCAAAAGGCGAGGACGTTGTTGCTCGACCACTGAGATTTGACAGTGCTCACACGTCTGCGACCAAGCATAGGGCTTCCCGAAATCTTCAAAGTCAGCCCAAAGTAACAGGCACGCCACCAAGGGGATACAAAGGAGCCAATGCCCGAGAAAGCGAGCTGGGGCTAATGTTTACCTCCTCCAAAAAAAAAAAGAAAAGGGAGAAGAGGGAAAGGAAATGAATGTATGGAAAGGAGGAAAGGAAATGGCAGAAAGAAAGGCCCATTCACACCAAAGAGGGTTCACCCCAAGAGGTCCATCTCAAGGAGTTCACCGCAAATCAAAGTGAGCAACAACGTCCTTCGAGACAACATCGAAAGAAAGCCAATTTCAGCAAAAGACGGCCTAAGGCCGAACTACGGCGACCTGAGCTCCTCACATTGAGGGGAACGTAGGCAACCTTCGGGTCCGGTCACAACATGAGAAAAGACATCGAACCTTTGGCCCTCCCAAAAATAACCAAAGTCTCTTCTCTGCGGTCGCGCCATTGACCGATCTTTCAGATAGACATTGTTCGGCTCCACAAAGGAACCCATGAATTATGATTCCCCTTCTTTAGTCAAAACCCCTTTCTGTGGTCACGCCAAGACCCTGAAACCCTGAAATGACCCAAAAAGCCTTCTCCTTCCCGATCTTGCCATTGATCGAATCTTAATCTCAATTGATCACAACAGTTATACATGTCAAGGCTAATTGCTTGTTATAATCCTGACTTAATAATGAACATGGTCCGTTCAAGTAATCATTTTGATGATATTAACTAAGGCCAATTTCAAATGTCTCGACAAGTCTTCTTCTCTACATCTTAGGAAAGAGCTAAACACTTGTCTTCTGTCAAGCAAGGGCTTCCTCCCGTTTCATGATACATTGTTCATCAACATAAAGGGACTCTCTCCCGCTTAAATAAAGGCCCTTGCATGTTTCCCCCAAAAGGACATATTAAGTCCCCGTCCCGTCGAGTCGGTTGGATCACTCATGAGAGAAAGAGAAAAATAGAAAGAAAGGCACCAAAAAAGTAGCCCGCTAGGTTGAAAACCCGCAAGGACGGCCTAGGCAAAAAATAGGGTGTGCCATGAAAGACGCAAAAAAAAAAAAAAAAAAAAAAAAGTAGCCCGCTAGGTTGAAAAACCCGTAAGGGCGACCTAGGAAAAAGAAAGGGTGCGTCATGAAAAAGGGATGGGTTCCTAACCGTCAAACGATGACATTAGGGCTACTCCGGCCAAAAACATGGGGCTATGCCGCCACCGACGCCAACAAGGACATGGGGCTACCCCAACATCGATGATTACAATGACATGGGGCTACACCAACATCGACGACAAAAGGGTTCTCCACTCCCGATCGCTCCTAAGAAATGGACAAGCTCTAAAGGACTTTATGCGTAACAAACCTCGCGGCTAAGTTAAAATAAAAATTTGACTAGCATGCTTCGTTAAAAGATTTGCCTTGAGGAATGAGCATTTTTAAAATTTGCCCTTTTAGCACCATAATTTTGAGAAATGAATGTTTTGTCCCCCCTTTCAAGTCGCTTCGGGCACTTGAGGGTGTGTTTTGTGAAAATATGTGTTTCTCCCCTTTCAAGTCGCGTGGGGCACTTGAGGGAGTGTTTTGTGTTAAGATATGTTTTTCCATTTCAAATTGCATCGGGAATTTGAGAGTATTTTGTGTCTTGATATGTTTTTTCCCTTTCAAGTGGCATCGGGCATTTGAGGGAGTGTTTGTTAAGAGATTGTGTCCTTTGGCCATCCAGGTGTGACGTAAGACCATTAGGTTTCCTTAAAATTGACCTTTGGCCGTCCGGCGTGACGTAAGACCATTAGGTTTTGTGAGATTATGCCCTTTGGCCGTCCGGTGTGACGTAAGACCATTAGGTTTTGTGAGATTGTGTCCTTTGGCCGTCTGGTGTGACGTAAGACCATAAGGTTTTGTGAGATTTGCCCTTTGGCCATCCGGTGTGACGTAAGACCATTAGGATTTGTGAGATTTGCCCTTTGGCCATCCGGCGTGACGTAAGACCATTGGGTTTTGTGAGATTGTGTCCTTTGGCCATCCGGTGTGACGTAAGACCATTAGGTTTTGTGAGATTGTGTCCTTTGGCCGTCCGGTGTGATATAACCATTAGGTTTTGTGAGATTTGCCCTTTAGCCGTCCGGTGTGACGTAAGACCATTAGGATTTGTGAGATTTTCCCTTTGGCCGTCCGACGTGACGTAAGACCATTAGGTTTTGTGAGATTGTGTCCTTTGGCCGTCCGGTGTGATGTAAGACCATTAGGTTTTGTGAGATTGTGTCCTTTTGCCGTCCGATGTGATGTAAGACCATTAGGTTTCGTTAGATTTGCCCTTTGGCCGTCCAGCGTGACGTAAGACCATTAGGTTTCGTTAGATTTGCCCTTTGGCCGTCCAGCGTGACGTAAGACCATTAGGCTTCGTTCGACTTGACCTTTAGCCATCCAGCGTGGCATAAGACCATTAGGTTTTGTTAGAGTTGCCCTTTGGCCGTCCGGTATGGTGTAAGACCATTAGGTTTCATTAGATTTGCCCTTTGGCCATCCGGTATGACGTAAGACCATTAGGTTTCGTTAGATTTGCCCTTTGGCCATCCAGCGTGACATAAGACCATTAGGTTTCGTTAGATTTTGCCTTTGGCCGTCCAGCGTGACGTAAGACCATTAGGCTTCGTTAAACTTACCCCTTGGCCGTCAAGCGTGACATAAGACCATTAGGTTTCGTTAGATTTTCCCTTTAGCCGTCCAGCGTGACGTAAGACCATTAGGCTTCGTTAGACTTGCCCTTTGGCCGTCCAGCGTGGCGTAAGACCATTAGGTTTCGTTAGAGTTGCCCTTTGGCCATCCGGTATGACGTAAGACCATTAGGTTTCGTTAGATTTTTCCTTTGGCCGTCCAGCGTGATGTAAGACCATTAGGTTTCGTTAGATTTTGCTTTTGGCCGTCCTGCGTGACGTAAGACCATTAGGCTTCGTTAAACTTGCCCCTTGGCCGTCCAGCGTGACGTAAGACCATTAGGTCTCGTTAGATTTTCCCTTTGGCCATCCACCGTGACGTAAGACCATTAGGCTTCGTTAAAATTTCCCTTTGGCCATCCGGTATGACGTAAGACCATTAGGTTTCGTTAGATTTTCCCTTTGGCCGTCCAGCGTGACGTAAGACCATTAGGCTTCGTTAGATTAACCCTTTGGCCGTCCAGCATGATGTAAGACAATTAGGCTTCGTTAAACTTGCCCTTTGGCCGTCCAGCGTGGCATAAGACCATTAGGTTTCGTTAGATTTTCCCTTTGGCTGTCCAGCGTGGCGTAAGACCATTACGATTCGTTAGATTCGTCCTTTGTCCGTCCGGCATGACGTAAGACCATTAGGTTTTGTGAGAATGTCCTTTGGCCGTCCGGCGTGACGTAAGACCATTAGGTTTTGTTAGATTTGCCCTTTGGCCGTCCAGCGTGACGTAAGACCATTAGGCTTCATTAAACTTGCCCTTTGGCCGTCCGGTGTGACGTAAGACCATAAGGTTATGAGTTGTCCTTTGGCCGTCCAGCGTGGCATAAGACCATTAGGTTTCGTTAGATTTGCCCTTTGGCCGTCCAGCGTGACGTAAGACAATTAGGCTTCGTTAAATTTGCCCCTTGGCCGTCCAGTGTGACGTAAGACCATTAGGTTTTGTTAGATTTGCCCTTTGGCCGTCCAGCGTGACGTAAGACCATTAGGTTCCGTAAAATTCGTCCTTGGCAGTCCGGCGTGACGTAAGACCATTAGGTTTTCGTAAAATTCATCCTCGGCAGCCCATGGTAGGGCGTAAGTTCAGTATAGTCATGATTAGTTTAAGAAATCCTTTGTCCCCGAGAGTGGCCAGGTTAGAGAAAATCTATCAATATGTCCCGGCAGTCCGGAGGGATGTAAGACCAGCCTTGTAGTCGATCCTCCGCCATGAGACAAGTTGACCAGTTTGAGTAGTCGACCCTCCGCCATGAGATAAGTTGACCAGTTTGAGTAGTCGACCTTCCGCCATGAGACAAATTGACCAGTTTGATTAGTCGACCCTCCTCCATGAGACAAGTTGACCAGTTTGTGTAGTCGACCCTCCGTCATGAGATAAGTTGACAGTTACCCTCGAGACGACCCTCTCCGATAAAGCCAAGTCGATCGAGTCTAGCCTCTAAGCCATGCCCATCATTTGAGCCTCTGACCCATGCCAGCCCCCTTTGGTCAACCCCCTCCGAATAGAGCCAAGTTGACCAAGACCGGCCTTTGAGCCATGCCTATTTAGGAAAGGATAAATGGATATCCACCTAAGGCCCATAGGTTTGAGTAGCCTTAAAATCTCTCACCCGAACTACGTTAGGCTTGATTCCCTCGAATAGGGATACGTAGGAATCCTATACCTCTAGGTCCAGCCATAGAACAAATCGGCTATGCCGTCCTCCCATCAAAATGGGATGCTTATAGGTTTGAGTAGCCTTAGAATCTCTCACCCAAATCGGCTATGCCGTCCTCCCATCAAAATGGGATGTTTATAGGTTTGAGTAGCCTTAGAATCTCTCAGCCCAAATCGGCTATGCCGTCCTCCCATAAAAATGGGATGCTTATAGATTTGAGTAGCCTTAGAATCTCTCACCCAAATCGGCTATGCCGTCCTCTCATCAAAATGGGATGCTTATAGGTTTGAGTAGCCTTAGAATCTCTCACCCAAATCGGCTATGCCGTCCTCCCATCAAAATGGGATGCTTATAGGTTTGAGTAGCATTAGAATCTCTCAGCCCAAATCGGCTATGCCGTCCTCCCATCAAAATGGGATACTTATAGGTTTGAGTAGCCTTAGAATCTCTCACCCAAATCGGCTATGCCGTCCTCCCATCAAAATGGGATGCTTATAGGTTTGAGTAGCCTTGAAATTCTCTCACCCAAATTGGCCAAGCCGTCCTCCCATCAGATTGGGATGCTTGTTTTATCGACAACCCAGCTTTCTTCAAAAGTGACGTTACCGAGGGGCTCTGTTAGTACCCCAAATTGAAATTGACCTACTTAGAGGAATTCTTGGTACCATTTAGGGATAAACCAATAGGCCAGAACCTCACTAGGATAAACCTGATATTCCAGGACTGAACTGGAATTAAACTTAGAAAAATCCAGAAGCTCGCCAAGTCGAGTCGTACAGATGGTTTGGGCACATGAGGTCCCTAGCCGTACGGCTATGTTGGGCACCCTCAGCCTCTATAAATTGAACCCCGTGCTGATCATTTTAGGGGGAGAAAATGTTTTGAGAGTTGTTACTCTGCCAGTTTGAGAGCAGAAAGTGAGTTATACACATATTTGAGTGATTAGAGAGGAAGATAGGCATAACCATCATAGGTGCCCTTCACACCTAGTGTGTGATAGAATAAAACCTAGGATGATCATGATTTGTTACATTTCATGTTGATGTTGTTCTTGTTTGGCCATAAGAGTCATGATTGGGGGATAAAGTTTCAATCTTTATCATCCCAACCATGACCTAGCCATAAATCACCAAGTATGGGACATAAATATTTGATCTTTGTGTTATATTTGTGTCCTTAAAGGTTTAAACTTGCATAATAAGTCCATTTTGGTGGTAAAGTTTCAATCTTTATCCACCAAAATGGTCATTTTGGCCTAAATGCCATGTTCATCAACTTTTCATAAATTTCTCCAATGATTGCCTTTGATCACACCCAAATCTTTGTTTTTGGGGTTCCTTTGGTGATCAAAGTGCATAGGAATGAAACTTTCAATGTCTTGTTGTTAATCATAAACTGGAAATCAACATTCCAGTCCAGTTTCAGCAAAGATACTCTGTTTTGACTGAAACTGGACTTCTTTTCTGATAAACTGTAAAATGCCCTGGAGAGCCCTCCCCATCCGTATGGCTACTTTGGACGGGGAGGGCATTTTCCAGTTTCTTCCTTTTTGACCAGTAAGTTTACAAAATAAACCTTTTCTGTTAAAAAAATAACTGGTTTTGTCAAAACAGTCAGTTTCTCCCATTTTGAAAGCACACACACACACAAGCACTTTCTTTAAATAACATTAGGGAGACTCGGCTTTGTCCGAGGCGGCTTGGGTAACGTGAAACTCTTCCTAAGACGTAACCTGACCTCCGAACTAATAGAATCTCTAACCTTTTCTTTTGTTGGGTTAAATAATTAATAAAAGTGGCGACTCCGTTATGTTTTGTGAGATAACCGTATTTGGCGTTTCGCCCCCAAAACTCGTCGCGTTTTCTACGCGCGGGGGCGGGATCCTTACAACTGTAGGGGCACATTCTTGAAGAAGCTTGAAAACTGAGTCACACGTTGTTGCCATTTGCTGCCCAAACCAATCGACTTACTGGGGACTATTTGTACAACCTTGTACCCCTCTGTTGGTAGTGGTGCCCTAGGCACGTTTAATAAACGTTGTAATTGTTATCATTTATTTCATATCAATAAAGAAGTCTTTTGATTATTATTGTTGTTCATGTTTACTTATAATAATCTCCGTCCCTAGTACTTGTTAAGCACTAGTATAAAGGCTAAATGATCATGAGATGATCATCTTAGATTTATGGGTACTTGTTTGGAACAAGGTACTAGACATGACCCGCTGTATGAGATTTATGTCATGGTCTATGTCATACATATATCTCATATTAGTTATTTCATTCGAATCCTTAGACATGAAGTTATTATAGTCTTCCACTTGATGAACATTATGTTTGACATATTCAAACGCTACCTTTAACCGGGTAGTTATAAAGGGTATGATTGGCATAATCGGATTCACGTAGGGAAGAATAATAAGCTGAATGGATTTGTCCCTCTTCGGAGAGATCTCAAGCTTAGGCCTCTCGTAGGAATGATGTTGATGAAAATGTTCGGCCGGACTCAATGAATTGATTAGATCAATGTCATTTGGATTATCAACATATTCGGAATCGAGGAAGTATTGAACAAAGACAAGTTGACCGTTTGACCATGACTTGTGTTCAATGAGATCGTGGATAAAGGGATTATGACATGTTCTAAAGGAATGCGAACTTGTATCTAGTTATACTATTTGGTAGGTATGACGGTTTGCTAGAACCTAATCATATCTTATGGTTTCATGTTTGAACCCATTGCCAACTTAGTATAATCCTAGAGGGTCACACACAATAGAACGAATCTTAATAAGGATTATATTGGAATTTTGGAAACTTTGGGAAATCTGGACAAGTGTGCGACCGCACAAGATGGGTTGGGCGGCGCCGCACAGTTTGGGTCAATTAGTACCAGAAACCTTCCAGATAGATGTGCGACCGCACAAGGGTTTTGGGCGGCCGCACACCATGTCGGGACAGGTTTCCTAATTTGATTTCGAAAAGAATTTTGGACGGGTTTAGACAAAATTTTCCTATTTGGAATAGGTCTAACTTGTATATAAACAGCCAAATTCAGCCAGAATCAAAGCCAATGCTTTTGTGCAAATCTCCAAAGAGTTCGAGAGAGTTTATTTTGTTCTAAAACATCTTAGATTGAAGAAGAAAATAATACACAAATATAATTCCATATAGTTCATATTAATTATGAAAACGTGTTTCACAATTTTGGTCTAGCAACCAAGATCAAGTGTTCTTGATATTCGTTCGTGGTGTGGATACCGCTAGAGGGTGAAGCTTATCATCTTCGAGTTCGTGTTCTTACTTGTTCGTGATTAAAGTTTCAAATTCTCCACCAAGTTCAAAGACCAAATTCAAAGCCATCAAGGGTTAGTTTTTCTAGTATTCATATTGCAAGTATTTGATCTAATCATATGAATGGATCTATGGGCTTTGGGTTTCATAAAATTTTTGAATGCTATTTTCCGCTGCGCATGTTACTACGAAACCCAACACCCTCAATGATGGGCTCATTCTCGGATGGATCTCGGTTAGCATGGGGCTTCTTTCACATGAACCCAAAAATATATATTGCAAGAACAACCTCTCTTAGTCCAATAACCAAAAACGACCTTTGATTGTGCCATGTGTTGTCGAGCCTTTTGCGATTCTCAAGTTGACCTGGTGGGGAATTGACTTGCTGAGGAGATCAAATGTAGAACTTGTCTTCTTTAGAGGCTGGGGATCTCCATTTCTCTTTCCCTTCTCTCTTTCACTCTCTAATTTTTTTTTATGACGCACCCTATTTTTTTCCTAGACCGCCCTTTCGGGTTTTCAATCTAGCAGGCATCTCTTTTGCGTCTTCATTTTGACTCGATTAATGAGGAAGCGTGCATTGACTCTAGCTGAGGATGAGAGACATGTGATTTTGCGGTGGAGACCTTTTGTCACTAATGATGAGTGACATTGACTCGACTAGGGAAGTAGCCCCTAGTATTGACACGTATTTTTATTTATTGAATGACTTACGAAGGCAAGTAAGTCATTTAAGAGAGAAGAGAAAGAAAGTCCCAATTTGATTGCAAGAAAATGGGAGTATCGCTGAAAGATAAGAAGCCTCTAGACTCGACAAGGAACGTGAAAGCGATTCCAATCTAAGAAAGTTGTTCAATCTTGAGGTGATTAATTCATTGGAAAATGACTCGTACAAAGATGTCTTGATAAGTTTGAGATGAAGGCCCATCACCATAACGCACTAGGGCTAAACATATCTTTTTTCTTGCATGAGACCGGACCCGCAGGTTGCTTACGTTCCTCCAGTGTAGAGTCTTAGGTCACCGTAGTTCTTGTGGATTCTCCTTTCACCGTGATGGTTATCGATGTAGCTTTGTCCTTCGTTGGTGGAATGATGTTAATGTGAACTTCTTTGAAAGAGGGGGATTTTTTTTTTTTTTGTGCTCTAACTTTTGCCTAGGTTGTTTTGAAGAGTACAACCTAGTGAGATTTTTTTTTTTTTAATCCCCCTTTGAAAACTTTGCTTGATTTTTCTCCATGCTTGATATCTTGGATTCGTCGTTGATGTTGTTGTTTATGTCGTTGCCTTCGTCAGGATGTTTAGCCCCTAGGCGTTCAAGTGATGGCCTTTGTCTAAAACTTGCTTAGACATCTTTACATCATTTTGCCAAGAATTAGATGGAACAACTTGGAAGAGTGTATGAGGACAAGAACGACTTTTTATTTGATAATTGACTCAAAATTTAACATGGGACGAGAGAAAACTTTAATGCACACATTAGAGGACTTTGACTCTTTTTTTTTTTTTTAATCCTATTTCTAGGTAGAGAAAGAGAAACGGAGACTGTTGTCGTCGTCCTTGTTGTTGTAGTACTTATTGTAACATGATCTCTTGTTGAAGCCCCATTTCAAAACCAAGCCTCTTCTTTGATGAGTTGCTCTTCACCCACAGTAAATTCACCATTGTCGATCAAATCAAGGATGATGCTACAGAGGACAAAGCATTCCTCGGTAAGATGGCCACTATGTTGGTGGTAGCCACAATATTTGTGATGGGCGTGGTTGGCGTTGCTCGTCTTGGGTTGGTACCCTTGTAAAGGCTTGATCATTCCTCTTGCCAATGCTTCGGCTTGGGTTACTCCTAGGAGAGGAGTGAAAACTCGGTTGTTGACGGCACCTTTGTGGCTTTTGAGGGACGGGCCACTTGAGCATGCTTCACCATTGAACTTTGCTTTGTTGTCGGTGAGTTCTTGTAAACGGGCCTTGAGTTCAGAAACCTCTTCTTTGTGAATTTTCCTCTCGAGATCAAAGCGGGCTTGCAACAAATCATCTTTTCGGCGGGCATCCTCGGTAAGTCTATCCATATGTTCCCTTATGGCTCTCATTATGTTGAAGAGCCTTTCGTTGGATACGGAAATGTACCCACCATTGTTGTTGTTGCCGTTGGAAGCCATTGGACCTATTGGAAGAACACGGTTGATCTTAGGATGGCCCCACAAACCCTTTTTGAAAAAAATAAATTAACCACCAACATGAAAAGACTCAACCACATAAGGAAAAATGATTTTTTTATTATTTACAAAAGTCGGAAAGACGTAGTCCTTTTTGGGGTTTCTAGACAAATAGTGGAATCGTCACACTAGTATACAGACCTTCTTGCGGTCCCATATACTCATCAGATTCCACCACGCTTGTGATACCTATATATGATGGGATTAAACTAAATTAATGTCATAAAGCATACATGCGGGGACGGAGTTTTATTTCGTCCATAATAACCACTTGGGGACGGAGTTTTATTTCGTCCATAATAACCACTTGTTTGTTTTGGAAACGGCATGAATGATTTAATGACATTAGTTTAGGAAAATCTCGACACACGAAAACCGACTTGGTCACGGAGTGTTAGACCCTAACTAGAATTGTTGTCACGACCCGAAATCTAGGCTCTATTTTATTAGTAATTAAATAATTTTTATTTAATTATTTGCTTAGTTATTTATTCAAATTATTATTTATTTAAATAATTATGTGTGCAATTTATGTGTTATAATAATTATGCCTAGCATTTTATTTGGGTCATTTGTGCCAGTGTAGAAATATTGGGTCTTAATTGTTAGTGGGGAGTAATTGTGTTAGTAGATGGGGAGGGGGTCTAGTTGTAACATTTTGAAATAATTTTCCCCTACTCCACTCTTCTCCTCACCTCTCCCTCACTCCTCTCCACCCTCTCCCAGCAATCTCTCTCTCTCTCCTCCATTGTGGTAAGCTTTTTCTTCTCCTTCCTTCTCTCTTAATTTCCTTCATCTTCTCCTTGTAATCTCTCATTTCTCAAAACATGAACCTTGTTTAGATCGTCGATAGGATCGCGTAGAACCAAATAGAATTGAATTCCGTCAACTTTGAGATTTATCAAGTAAGTTACTTTTCCCCCATTTTGATACTAAAATGTTCATATCATGTTTAGATAATGCTTAATGCGCTATATTTGAAGTTTGGTTGGGTTTTGAATTTGTTTGGAATTTATTTTGAGTTTTGATCAAAAATGGTGAAGTCTTGAATGTGGGGATTTGATTCTTGATTTGGTTGATAAAGGGTGTTGTTAAGATCCCCTTTTTAGTTAAATGATGTTTGGGTACCTTAGAAACCTTGTTGGGAGTGTTGATTTTGAGTGTTATGAATTTGGTATGAAATGGTAAGGCATTTTGATGAACCCAGCTGGGAATTCTTCCCAGCCCGTAGACCAGGCGCCCGCCTGCCCTTGCCCAGGCGCCCTCCTACTCCCACTTTTTCCAGCGCCTGACCTTCTGTCCATTCAAGCGCGCGCCGGCCTATGCTAAGGCACCCGCCCGCCCCCTGTTCCAGGAATTTGACCTTTTTGCTTGGCTTAAGACTAATGGCTTAACTAGTTTAGGTTTATTCCTTCTACTCAACTTAAGATAACACCGTGTAATACTTTATTGATTGGATTTGATTCTTTTGTGAATAAATATGATATGGAATTTGATTTAGTCTCATTTTGGGAATGTGGTTCATCTTTGATGTGCGGTTTGCATCGGTTTACCTTTGTGGTAATTTAATTGGATTGGTTCCCTACTTTGGAACCTTAAGTTGTTTATTCATGCTAAATTATTATTACTTAGCATTTATTTGGAAGCCCAGCTGGCATATTTGTTGCATCGGGCGATGGGAAAGATTATAATGGCAAAGCCAAGTCCATTATAATGTTGACCATTGTTTTGCCCCCTTCTTTTACCCCTTTTCCAGATTGGCCTTGGAAGAGATGAGTTAGCGTTCCTTTGTGAATGTATCTAGCTAACGGGCATGACTTTGTGTCATGGTCCTTGTCCTTTGTGACACTTTTATGGTTATTGGTTCCGGTACCGGGGTCTTCTCTTCGGCTTTCATGCTATTATGAAGATGATGATTCGTTGATTATTGAAGCTGCGCAGCGATCCTTTATTTGGATGTTCCGGTTTGGAAAACCTTGGCTATATCCTTTGTTATGTGTTTATTTCCGCTGCTATCTGATATATGATAATTGCTATGTTCTATGTGATAATTATTATTGTTTATTGCTTATTGCAACATAGCATGTCATGTAGTTGCATTAGTAACTTATTGAGATTTATCTCACCCCCTTTTCTTTTGTCTTCTTTTTCCATAACCCCTCCCCAGGTGCTAAGGATTAGTCTCGCTGATCACGAGAAAGAGGACGTCGAGTGTGGATACATTCTTTTGGGGAAGGTTGTTATAGGTTGGTTTACATTATATAAATGTGTAACCATTTTGGGATAGTTGTACCAAACAATGACGTCGTTAAGAATTTTATATTTGTATTTTGTTGGGCATAAACTTGTGGAAGTTTATGATAGTTGTTATTGGTTTTTATCGAACTTGGTTTTGTAAAACTTTGGATCATCACCTTTTGGTATTAAATGGAATTTTTAACTTCGAAATTTCATAGTTTTTGGTTTTAGAGTCGACGTCCAGATCGCGGTCTCGGGCCCGCGGGGTCCGGGTTCGCGACAGTTGGTATCAGAGCTATGGCATTAGCTTTAAGTATAAGTCTAGGCGGATTAGTATGACCTAGGTGGGTAGTAGTGTGCGGAGTGATTAACGGTTGATGTTTTATGCAGGTAATTACTCACAATGTCTGGAAGAAGAAACAGAGGGGGTACTAGTGGGGCACAGAATCAGAATGATACAAGGGAAGAAGCACGTGCTATGTTTCAAGGCATGTTCGAGGCGGCCATGAAGGCCATACATGATCAAGGTCCGAGGGTAGAACAAGCACCACCCCGCTATGGATTGGAGTAATTTCTGAAGTTGAAACCACCCGATGTCCGGAAAGCTGAATTGTGGATTGAATCGATGGAGAAGATTTATGATGTATTTGGTTGCTCGGATGAGGACAAGGTCCGGTTCGCGACTTATAAGCTTGTGGGAGCCGCCGAGCATTGGTGGAAGGGTGTTAAAGCTACTTGGGATGATACTCACACGGTGTATGCGTGGGAGTTGTTTGTGCGCAAATTCAAGGAGCATTTCATTCCGGTTGTTGATCAAAACCGAAAGGAGATCGAGCTACTCAACCTGGAGCAAGGTGTGTTGTCTATAGCACAATACTCGGCTAAGTTCATAGAATTAGCCCGGTATTGCGACTATTTGGTGAGGACCGAGGAACAAAAGGCTATGAGATTCATTCGGGGATTGAAGACCTCCATCCGTACTCAACTTATTGCCCAACGGATTGTGACTTTCCAAGATGCGGTGGACCGAGCCTATTTAATAGAGCAAGATATTGGGGAGCATAAAAGGAAGACCGAGGTAGCTAACCCGAGTAAGCAAGGAGCTCAAAGCAAGCCACAACACCGTTTCGACAACCGAAGTAACTCGGGAGCATCATTTCAGTTTAAGGGGCAAACCACACCGAGGAATCCGGGTACTACTCTGGGGATTCAGAATAGGAAGCCTTGTACCTTTTGTCAAAAGGCAGGCCATTCGGAGGATAGGTGTTGGAAAAAGCAAGGCAAATGCACCAATTGTGGTGAAATGGGGCACTTTGCGAGAGAGTGCACGAGGTACCGAGGTCAGTCATCCGGGTCAGGGGTTGGTACTAATCAGGGTCAGAAAAGGGATGCCGCAGGGAAGCCCAAAGTTCAAGGGAAGGTTTATGCCATGAATCAACAAGAAGCGACCGATGATCCTTCCGTTATTGGAGGTATTGTTTCTGTGTCTAATATGAGCGCACGAGCGTTAGTAGATCCAGGATCGTCTCATTCAACATTTCTGTGCAATTTACTTCCATGTTAAATGCTGCATTTGAGTCTTTACCGTACGTGCTAGAGGTGTCGACCCCTATAGGAGAATGCTTGATTTCTGATCGAGTCTTTCGTGCTTGTGATGTGGTTATTTGTGGTCGAGTCCTTTGTGCGGATTTGGTGGTTCTTCCTATCCAAGACTTTGATGTCATTTTGGGTATGGATTGGTTGTGCAAGTTTCATGCTTCTGTTGATTGCCGTAAGAAAACTGTTACTTTTTCTATTCCCGATGTGCCTAAATTTGTGTTTGAGGCTAGTCCTATGAGTAGAAAGGTTCGCCTAATTTCTTTTATGAAAGCGAGAAAATTATTGCATAGTGGTTGTGAGGGGTTTTTGGCTAGTGTTCTTGATACTAGGAAAGAATCCCCTAGTTTGGATAGTGTTCGGGTAGTTCAGGAATTTCCCGATGTTTTCTCTACCGAGTATGATATGCCTCCCAATCGTGAGATTGAGTTTTGTGTAGATCTTTTGCCGGGTACGGCTCCGATTTCGAAAGCACCTTATAGGTTAGCTCCCGCAGAGTTGAAGGAATTGAAGGTTCAGTTACAAGAGTTGCTTGATCGAGGGTTTATCCGCCCTAGTGTTTCCCCGTGGGGAGCACCGGTTTTATTTGTGCGGAAGAAAGATGGTTCGTTGAGATTGTGCATCGATTATAGAAAGTTGAATCAGGTTACGGTGAAGAACAAGTATCCTCTACCGCACATCGATGATTTATTTGATCAACTTCAAGGGTCCGTTGTGTTTTCCAAGCTTGATTTGAGGAGTGGGTACCATCAGTTCATTCCGAAGACTGCTTTTCGCACTCGTTATGGTCATTACGAGTTCTTGGTTATGCCGTTTGGGTTGACGAACGCGCCGGCCGTGTTTATGGATTTGATGAACCGAGTTTTTCATCCCTATCTTGACTCGTTCGTGGTAGTCTTCATCGACGACATTCTTGTTTATTCGAAATCTCGAGAGGAGCACGAGCAACACTTGAGGACAGTTTTATCCGTTCTTGCGAGGGAGAAATTATTTGCGAAGTTCAGTAAGTGCGAATTTTGGCTCAAGAAGGTGTCATTTCTGGGTCATGTGATTTCTAAAGATGGGATTTCGGTGGATCCTTCAAAGATTGAAGCCATAGTGGATTGGAAGAGACCGAATCAGTGACAGAGATTAGAAGCTTTCTTGGTTTAGCCGGTTATTACAGAAGATTTATTGAGGGGTTTTCGAGGATCGCTACTCCGATGACTCAGTTGACCCGAAAGAATGTTCCGTTTGTGTGGACCGAGAAATGTGACAAGAGCTTCGAGGAATTGAAGAAGAGGTTAACTACCGCACCGATCTTGACTTTGCCTAATGGGAGCGATGGCCTAGTGATTTTCAGTGATGCTTCGAAAGAGGGTTTGGGTTGTGTGTTGATGCAGAATGGGAAAGCGATTGCTTATGCTTCGAGGAAGTTGACCCCTAGTGAACAGAATTACCCGACTCATGATATGGAGTTAGCGGCTATTGTCTTTGCGTTGCACAAATGGAAGCACTATCTTTATGGGGCAAAGTTTGAGATTTTTACCGATCACAAGAGTTTGAAGTACCTTTTCTCCCAGAAAGAGTTGAATAATAGACAGCGCCGATGGATGGAATTGTTGAAGGATTATGATTGTACGATTTCTTATCACCCGGGAAAGGCGAATGCGGTAGCCGATGCGATTAGTAGAAAGTCTTATGTGGCTTCGATGATGGTTCGAGAATGGAAAATGCTTGAGGATGTTCGAGATTGGTCTCCTCGTGAATCGAGACATGGGGCTATTTTCGCGAATATTAGGGTGTCTCCGACCCTAATTCAGAGGATAAAGGAAGCTCAGAAAGAGGATCCCGAGTTGGTGAAGATAAGGGGTAAATTGAAGGAAAAGAACTTCGAGGATTTTTCTATGAGTTCGAGTGGAGTTTTGACTTTTCGTGGTCGTTTGTGTGTTCCGGATGTTGATGGAATTAAACAGAGAGTTCTTGATGAGGGTCACAAATCGAGGTATACTATTCATCCGGGTAGTACGAAGATGTATCAGGATTTGAAGCAACAATTTTGGTGGATTAATATGAAGAGGGAAATAGCGGAGTATGTATCGAGGTGTTTAACTTGTCAGCAGGTCAAAACCGAGCATCAGAGACCCGCGGGATTACTTCAGCCGTTAGATATTTCCGAGTGGAAATGGGAGCATGTGACTATGGATTTCGTTACGGGACTGCCTCGTACCCGTAGGAAGTATGACAGTATTTGGGTAATAGTGGATAGATTGACCAAGAGTGCCCATTTCTTGCCTATTGACATCAGGTATTCGATGGAGAAGCTTGCGACCCTTTATATCGATGAGATCGTTAGATTGCATGGGGTTCCGGTTAGCATTGTGTCAGATCGAGATCCGAGGTTTACTTCTTGATTCTGGAAGGCGTTTCAGGAAGCTTTGGGTACAGATTTGCGATTCAGTACAGCTTTTCATCCTCAGACCGATGGTGAATCCGAGAGGACTATTCAGATTTTGGAGGATATGTTGCGAGCTTGTTCGATAGACTTTTCTGATTCTTGGGATTCGCACCTACCGTTAGTGGAATTCTCTTACAACAATAGTTATCAGGCTAGTATTGAGATGGCGCCGTTTGAGGCCTTGTATGGAAGGAAATGTAGATCGCCTATTTGTTGGGATGAGGTCAGTGTAGCGAAAGTTTTGGGTATTGATTTGCTTCGGGATTCGGTTGAGAAAGTCAAAGTTATCCGGGGTAGATTGAAGACAGCCCAGAGTCGACATAAGAGCTATGCAGATAACCGAAGGCGAGACCTTAGTTTTCAGACCGGTGATTTGGTGTTCTTGAAGGTATCTCCAAAGGTGGGTATTCGTAGGTTTGGGAAGAAAGGCAAATTGGCTCCAAGGTTTATTGGTCCGTTTGAGATTTTGGGAAAGGTTGGACTTCTAGCGTATCGTCTTGCGTTACCGTCATCCTTAGACCGGTTGCACAACGTTTTCCATGTTTCTATGCTTCGGAAGTATGTTCATGATCCGTCTCACGTGTTACCGAGGATACCAGAGGATATTGAGCCCGATATGACTTATGAGGAACGACCGGTTCGGATCTTAGATTCTAAAGTCCAAGAGTTGAGGAATAAGATCATTGCGTTGGTTCGAGTTCTTTGGAGGAATCATAATATCGAGGAGTCGACGTGGGAGCTCCGAGATGAGATCGAGAGGAAATTTCCGTGGCTTTTTGTTTAAGGTGAGTCTCGTTAAAATTCGGGTCGAATTTTCTTTAAGGGGGAGTGAATGTCACGACCCGAAATCTAGGCTCTATTTTATTAGTAATTAAATGGTTTTTATTTAATTATTTGCTTAGTTATTTATTTAAATTATTATTTATTTAAATAATTATGTGTGCAATTTATGTGTTATAATAATTATGCCTAGCATTTTATTTGGGTCATTTGTGCCAGTGTAGAAATATTGGGTCTTAATTGTTAGAGGGGAGTAATTGTGTTAGTTGATGGGGAGGGGGTCTAGTTGTAACATTTTGAAATAATTTTCCCCTACTCCCCTCTTCTCCCTCACCTCCCCCTCACTCCTCTCCACCCTCTCCCAGCAATCTCTCTCTCTCCTCCATTGTGATAAGCTTTTCTTCTCCTTCCTTCTCTCTTAATTTCCTTCATCTTCTCCTTGTAATCTCTCATTTCTCAAAACATGAACTTGTTTAGATCGTCGATAGGATCGCGTAGAACCAAAAAGAATTGAATTCCGTCAACTTTGAGATTTATCAAGTAAGTTACTTTTCCCCCATTTTGATACTAAAATGTTCATATCATGTTTAGATAATGCTTAATGCGCTATATTTGAAGTTTTGTTGGGTTTTGAATTGTTTGGAATTTATTTTGAGTTTTGATCAAAAATGGTGAAGTCTTGAATGTGGGGATTTGATTCTTGATTTTGGTTGATAAAGGGTGTTGTTAAGATCCCATTTTTAGTTAAATGATGTTTGGGTACCTTAGAAACCTTGTTGGGAGTGTTGATTTTGAGTGTTATGAATTTGGTATGAAATGGTAAGCATTTTGATGAACCCAGCTGGGAATTCTTCCAGCCCGTAGACCAGGCGCCCGCCTGCCCTTGCCCAGGAGCCCGCCTACTCCCACTTTTTCTAGCGCCTGACCTTCTGTCCATTCAAGCGCGCGCCTGCCTCTGCCCAGGCGCCCGCCCGCCCCCTGTTCTAGGAATTTGACCTTTTTGCTTGGCTTAAGACTAATGGCTTAACTAGTTTAGGTTTATTCCTTCTAATCAACTTAAGATAACACCGTGGAACACTTTATTGATTGGATTTGATTCTTTTGTGAATAAATATGATATGGAATTTGATTTAGTCTCATTTTGGGAATGTGGTTCATCTTTGATGTGCGGTTTGCATCGGTTTACCTTTGTGGTAATTTAATTGGATTGGTTCCCTACTTTGGAACCTTAAGTTGTTTATTCATGCTAAATTATTATTACTTATCATTTATTTGGAAGCCTAGCTGGCATATTTGTTGCATCGGGCGATGGGAAAGATTATAATGGCAAAGCCAAGTCCATTATAATGTTGACCATTGTTTTGCCCCCTTCTTTTACCCCTTTTCCAGAATGGCCTTGGAAGATATGAGTTAGCGTTCCTTTGTGAATGTATCTAGCTAACGGGCATGACTTTGTGTCATGGTCCTTGTCCTTTGTGACACTTTTATGGTTATTGGTTCCGGTACCGGGGGTCTTCTCTTCGGCTTTCATGCTATTATGAAGATGATGATTCGTTGATTATTGAAGCTGCGCAGCGATCCTTTATTTGGATGTTCCGGTTTGGAAAACCTTGGCTATATCCTTTGTTATGTGTTTATTTCCGCTGCTATCTGATATATGATAATTGCTATGTGCTATGTGATAATTATTATTGTTTATTGCTTATTGCAACATAGCATGTCATGTAGTTGCATTAGTAACTTATTGAGATTTATCTCACCCCCTTTTCTTTTGTCGTGTTTTTCCTTAACCCCCCCCAGGTGCTAAGGATTAGTCTCGCTGATTACGAGAAAGAGGACGTCGAGTGTGGATACATTCTTTTGGGGAAGGTTGTTATAGGTTGGTTTACATTATTTAAATGTGTAACCATTTTGGGATAGTTGTACCAAACAATGACGTCGTTAAGAATTTTATATTTGTATTTTGTTGGGCATAAACTTGTGGAAGTTTATGATAGTTGTTATTGGTTTTTATCGAACTTGGTTTTGTAAAACTTTGGATCATCACCTTTTGGTATTAAATGGAATTTTTAACTTCGGAATTTCATAGTTTTTGGTTTTAGAGTCGACGTCCAGATCGCGGTCTCGGGCCCGCGGGGTCCGGGTTCGCGACAGTTGGTATTAGAGCTATGGCATTAGCTTTAAGTATAAGTCTAGGCGGATTAGTATGACCTAGGTGGGTAGTAGTGTGCAGAGTGATTAACGGTTGATGTTTTATGCAGGTAATTACTCACAATGTCTGGAAGAAGAAACAGAGGGGGTACTAGTGGGGCACAGAATCAGAATGATACAAGAGAAGAAGCACGTGCTATGTTTCAAGGCATGTTCGAGGCGGCCATGAAGGCCATATATGATCAAGGTCCGAGGGTAGAACAAGCACCACCCCGCTATGGATTGGAGCAATTTCTGAAGTTGAAACCGGTTGAATTCAATGGGGAACCCGATGTCCGGAAAGCTGAATTGTGGATTGAGTCGATGGAGAAGATTTATGATGTATTTGGTTGCTCGAATGAGGACAAGGTCCGGTTCGCGACTTATAAGCTTGTGGGAGCCGCCGAGCATTGCTGGAAGGGTGTTAAAGCTACTTGGGATGATACTCACACGGTGTATGCGTGGGAGTTGTTTGTGCGCAAATTCAAGGAGCATTTCATTCCGGTTGTTGATCAAAACCGAAAGGAGATCGAGCTACTCAACCTGGAGCAAGGTGTGTTGTCTATAGCACAATACTCAGCTAATTTCATAGAATTAGCCGGTATTGCGACTATTTGGTGAGGACCGAGGAACAAAAGGCTATGATATTCATTCGGGGATTGAAGACCTCCATCCGTACTCAACTTATTGCCCAACGGATTGTGACTTTCCAAGATGCGGTGGACCGAGCCTATTTAATAGAGCAAGATATTGGGGAGCATAAAAGGAAGACCGAGGTAGCTAACCCGAGTAAGCAAGGAGCTCAAATCAAGCCACAACACCGTTTCGACAACCGAAGTAACTCGGGAGCATCATTTCAGTTTAAGGGGCAAACCACACCAAGGAATCTGGGTACTACTCCGGGGATTCAGAATAGGAAGCCTTGTACCTTTTGTCAAAGGTAGGCCATTCGGAGGATAGGTGTTGGAAAAAGCAAGGCAAATGCACCAATTGTGGTGAAATGGGGCACTTTGCGAGAGAGTGCACGAGGTACCGAGGTCAGTCATCTGGGTCAGGGGTTGGTACTAATCAGGGTCAGAAAAGGGATGCCGCAGGGAAGCCCAAAGTTCAAGGGAAGGTTTATGCCATGAATCAACAACAAGCGACCGATGATCCTTCCGTTATTGGAGGTATTGTTTCTGTGTCTAATATGAGCGCACGAGCGTTAGTAGATCCAGGATCGTCTCATTCATACATTTCTGTGCAATTTACTTCCATGTTAAATGCTGCATTTGAGTCTTTACCGTACGTGCTAGAGGTGTCGACCCCTATAGGAGAATGCTTGATTTCTGATCGAGTCTTTCGTGCTTGTGATGTGGTTATTTGTGGTCGAGTCCTTTGTGCGGATTTGGTGGTTCTTCCTATCCAAGACTAGACTTTGATGTCATTTTGGGTATGGATTAGTTGTGCAAGTTTCATGCTTCTGTTGATTGCCGTAAGAAACTGTTACTTTTTCTATTCCCGATGTGCCTAAATTTGTGTTTGAGGCTAGTCCTCTGAGTAGAAAGGTTCACCTAATTTCTTTTATGAAAGCGAGAAAATTATTGCATAGTGGTTGTGAGGGTTTTGGCTAGTGTTCTTGATACTAGGAAAGAATCCCCTAGTTTGGATAGTGTTCGGGTAGTTCGGGAATTCCCGATGTTTTCTCTACCGAGTATGATATGCCTCCCGATCGTGAGATTGAGTTTTGTGTAGATCTTTTGCCGGGTACGGCTCCGATTTCGAAAGCACCTTATAGGTTAGCTCCCGCAGAGTTGAAGGAATTGAAGGTTCAGTTACAAGAGTTGCTTGATCGAGGGTTTATCCTCCCTAGTGTTTCCCCGTGGGGAGCACCGGTTTTATTTGTGCGGAAGAAAGATGGTTCGTTGAGATTGTGCATCGATTATAGAAAGTTGAATCAGGTTACGGTGAAGAACAAGTATCCTCTACCGCACATCGATGATTTATTTGATCAACTTCAAGGGTCCGTTGTGTTTTCCAAGCTTGATTTGAGGAGTGGGTACCATCAGTTGAAGGTTCGATCGGAGGATATTCCGAAGACTGCTTTTCGCACTCGTTATGGTCATTACGAGTTCTTGGTTATGCCGTTTGGGTTGACGAACGCGCCGGCCGTGTTTATGGATTTGATGAACCGAGTTTTTCATTCCTATCTTGACTCGTTCGTGGTAGTCTTCATCGACGACATTCTTGTTTATTCGAAATCTCGAGAGGAGCACGAGCAACTCTTGAGGACAGTTTTATCCGTTCTTGCGAGGGAGAAATTATTTGCGAAGTTCAGTAAGTGCGAATTTTGGCTCGAGAAGGTGTCATTTCTGGGTCATGTGATTTCTAAAGATGGGATTTCGGTGGATCCTTCAAAGATTGAAGCCATAGTGGATTGGAAGAGACCCGAATCAGTGACAGAGATTAGAAGCTTTCTTGGTTTAGCCGGTTATTACAGAAGATTTATTGAGGGGTTTTCGAGGATCGCTACTCCGATGACTCAGTTGACCCGAAAGAATGTTCCGTTTGTGTGGACCGAGAAATGTGACAAGAGCTTCGAGGAATTGAAGAAGAGGTTAACTACCGCACCGATCTTGACTTTGCCTAATGGGAGCGATGGCCTAGTGATTTTCAGTGATGCTTCGAAAGAGGGTTTGGGTTGTGTGTTGATGCAGAATGGGAAAGCGATTGCTTATGCTTCGAGGAAGTTGACCCCTAGTGAACAAAATTACCCGACTCATGATATGGAGTTAGCGGCTATTGTCTTTGCGTTGCACAAATGGAAGCACTATCTTTATGGGGCGAAGTTTGAGATTTTTACCGATCACAAGAGTTTGAAGTACCTTTTCTCCCAGAAAGAGTTGAATAATAGACAGCGCCGATGGATGGAATTGTTGAAGGATTATGATTGTACGATTTCTTATCACCCGGGAAAGGCGAATGCGGTAGCCGATGCGATTAGTAGAAAGTCTTATGTGGCTTCGATGATGGTTCGAGAATGGAAAATGCTTGAGGTTGTTCGAGATTGGTCTCCTCGTGAATCGAGACATGGGGCTATTTTCGCGAATATTAGGGTGTCTCCGACCCTAATTCAGAGGATAAAGGAAGCTCAGAAAGAGGATCTCGAGTTGGTGAAGATAAGGGGTAAATTGAAGGAAAAGAACTTCGAGGATTTTTCTATGAGTTCGAGTGGAGTTTTGACTTTTCGTGGTCGTTTGTGTGTTCCGGATGTTGATGGAATTAAACAGAGAGTTCTTGATGAGGGTCACAAATCGAGGTATACTATTCATCCAGGTAGTACGAAGATGTATCAGGATTTGAAGCAACAATTTTGGTGGATTAATATGAAGAGGGAAATAGCGGAGTATGTATCGAGGTGTTTAACTTGTCAGCAGGTCAAAGCCGAGCATCAGAGACCCGCGGTATTACTTCAGCCGTTAGATATTCCCGAGTGGAAATGGGAGCATGTGACTATGGATTTCGTTACGGGACTGCCTCGTACCCGTAGGAAGTATGACAGTGTTTGGGTAATAGTGGATAGATTGACCAAGAGTGCCCATTTTTTTCCTATTGACATCAGGTATTCGATGGAGAAGCTTGCGACCCTTTATATCGATGAGATCGTTAGATTGCATGGGGTTCCGGTTAGCATTGTGTCAGATCGAGATCCGAGGTTTACTTCTAGATTCTGGAAGGCGTTTCAGGAAGCTTTGGGTACAGATTTGCGATTCAGTACAGCTTTTCATCCTCAGACCGATGGTGAATCCGAGAGGACTATTCAGATTTTGGAGGATATGTTGCGAGCTTGTTCGATAGACTTTTCTGATTCTTGGGATTCGCACCTACCGTTAGTGGAATTCTCTTACAACAATAGTTATCAGGCTAGTATTGAGATGGCGCCGTTTGAGGCCTTGTATGGAAGGAAATGTAGATCGCCTATTTGTTGGGATGAGGTCGGTGTAGCGAAAGTTTTGGGTATTGATTTGCTTCGGGATTCGGTTGAGAAAGTCAAAGTTATCCGGGGTAGATTGAAGACAGCCCAGAGTCGACATAAGAGCTATGCAGATAACCGAAGGCGAGACCTTAGTTTTCAGACCGGTGATTTGGTGTTCTTGAAGGTATCTCCAAAGGTGGGTATTCGTAGGTTTGGGAAGAAAGGCAAATTGGCTCCAAGGTTTATTGGTCCGTTTGAGATTTTGGGAAAGGTTGGACTTCTAGCGTATCGTCTTGCGTTACCGTCATCCTTAGACCGGTTGCACAACGTTTTCCACGTTTCTATGCTTCGGAAGTATGTTCATGATCCGTCTCACGTGTTACCGAGGATACCGGAGGATATTGAGCCCGATATGATTTATGAGGAACGACCGGTTCGGATCTTAGATTCTAAAGTCCAGGAGTTGAGAAATAAGAGCATTGCGTTGGTTCGAGTTCTTTGGAGGAATCATAATATCGAGGAGTCGACGTGGGAGCTCCGAGATGAGATCGAGAGGAAATTTCCGTGGCTTTTTGTTTAAGGTGAGTCTCGTTAAAATTCTGGTCGAATTTTCTTAAGGGGGAGTGAATGTCACGACCCGAAATCTAGGCTCTATTTTATTAGTAATTAAATGATTTTTATTTAATTATTTGCTTAGTTATTTATTTAAATTATTATTTATTTAAATAATTATGTGTGCAATTTATGTGTTATAATAATTATGCCTAGCATTTTATTTGGGTCATTTGTGCCAGTGTAGAAATATTGGGTCTTAATTGTTAGTGGGGAGTAATTGTGTTAGTAGATGGGGAGGGGGTCTATTTGTAACATTTTGAAATAATTTTCCCCTACTCCCCTCTTCTCCCTCACCTCTCCCTCACTCCTCTCCACCCTCTCCCAGCAATCTCTCTCTCTCCTCCATTGTGGTAAGCTTTTTCTTCTCCTTCCTTCTCTCTTAATTTCCTTCATCTTCTCCTTGTAATCTCTCATTTCTCAAAACATGAACCTTGTTTAGATCGTCGATAGGATCGCGTAGAACCAAAAAGAATTGAATTCCGTCATCTTTGAGATTTATCAAGTAAGTTACTTTTCCCCCATTTTTATACTAAAATGTTCATATCATGTTTAGATAATGCTTAATGCGCTATATTTGAAGTTTGGTTGGGTTTGAATTTGTTTGGAATTTATTTTGAGTTTTGATCAAAAATGGTGAAGTCTTGAATGTGGGGATTTGATTCTTGATTTTGGTTGATAAAGGGTGTTGTTAAGATCCCCTTTTTAGTTAAATGATGTTTGGGTACCTTAGAAACCTTGTTGGGAGTGTTGATTTTGAGTGTTATGAATTTGGTATGAAATGGTAAGGCATTTTGATGAACCCAGCTGGGAATTCTTCCCAGCCCGTAGACCAGGCGCCCGCCTGCCCTTGGCCAGGCGCCCGCCTACTCCCACTTTTTCCAGCGCCTGACCTTCTGTCCATTCAAGCGCGCGCCTGGCTATGCCCAGGCACCCGCCCGCCCCCTGTTCCAGGAATTTGTCCTTTTTGCTTGGGTTAAGACTAATGGCTTAACTAGTTTAGGTTTATTCCTTCTAATCAACTTAAGATAACACCGTGGAACACTTTATTGATTGGATTTGATTCTTTTGTGAATAAATATGATATGGAATTTGATTTAGTCTCATTTTGGGAATGTGGTTCATCTTTGATGTGCGGTTTGCATCGGTTTACCTTTGTGGTAATTTAATTGGATTGATTCCCTACTTTGGAACCTTAAGTTGTTTATTCATGCTAAATTATTATTACTTAGCATTTATTTGGAAGCCCAGCTGGCATATTTGTTGCATCGGGCGATGGGAAAGATTATAATGGCAAAGCCAAGTCCATTATAATGTTGACCATTGTTTTGGCCCCTTCTTTTACCCCTTTTCCAGATTGGCCTTGGAAGAGATGAGTTAGCGTTCCTTTGTGAATGTATCTAGCTAACGGGCATGACTTTGTGTCATGGTCCTTGTCCTTTGTGACACTTTTATGGTTATTGGTTCCGGTACCGGGTCTTCTCTTCGGCTTTCATGCTATTATGAAGATGATGATTCGTTGATTATTGAAGCTGCGCAGCGATACTTTATTTGGATGTTCCGGTTTGGAAAACCTTGGCTATATCCTTTGTTATGTGTTTATTTCCGCTGCTATCTGATATATGATAATTGTTATGTGCTATGTGATAATTATTATTGTTTATTGCTTATTGCAACATAGCATGTCATGTAGTTGCATTAGTAACTTATTGAGATTTATCTCACCCCCTTTTCTTTTGTCTTGTTTTTCCTTAACCCCCCCCCAGGTGCTAAGGATTAGTCTCGCTGATCACGAGAAAGAGGACGTCGAGTGTGGATACATTCTTTTGGAGAAGGTTGTTATAGGTTGGTTTACATTATATAAATGTGTAACCATTTTGGGATAGTTGTACCAAACAATGACGTCGTTAAGAATTTTATATTTGTATTTTGTTGGGCATAAACTTGTGGAAGTTTATGATAGTTGTTATTGGTTTTTATCGAACTTGGTTTTGTAAAACTTTGGATCATCACCTTTTGGTATTAAATGGAATTTTTAACTTCGGAATTTCATAGTTTTTGGTTTTAGAGTCGACGTCTAGATCGCGGTCTCGGGCCCGCGGGGTTTCGGGTTCGCGACAATTGTGTTGGCTTGTTCTTGGCTAATGAGAGGCTTAAGGTCACCCCCAGCATGTAGTCATGAACTACACCACGGGTTAAGGTTTACCGCTTCGAAAGAGTCAAGGTCGGGTGGAGCTTGAAACTTCCTAGGACGGGCCTCGACGGGTTTGGGGTTATGAACTTGTGCGACTCGATAGTGAGCATTTTATAGGAATTTGTACACGTAGTATGAGGTCCAACATGTGACAAAACATTTTTTACTTTTTTTTTTTGAAAGAAAAGAAAATAAACACATATGTACAACCTTCGAATCACCCGTGTGACCGATTGTAGATACCCCGGGGGACCACGGCTTGGCTAGAGCGGTGTGTTACCCTAGGATGTCTATTTGTGTTTTAGAGTCGCCACCTACGTTTTAGAGGAACATAAGAAAAACCTAATGTTTATACCCTAAGTTTGATTACGAAAACAAAGATTCTTTGTTATGAGGTTCGGGGGTTAGGTTACGAGATGGGAAGTACTTAAACACCCATCTCGCCCAACTAAAGTTGGTCTTGCTTGATCAAAATCTACATAAATGATGAAATGTTCTTCTTAATTTTGATGATAAAAGGGGGGGGGTTCAAAAAGGGGGTGTTTGGAATGTAGGGAGATGACCCCGTGACTAGCTTCAATGAGGTGAAGTAGTCTTTGGTGTCATATCCCAAAATATTTGGGTGATTGCACTTTTGATTAAAGAAAAAGAAAGAGAGAAGAGATGAAGTAGAAAAGGAAAGAAAAGAGTAGTCTTTTACCTATACTTCAAAGAACTTCAAAGACTCCTTCAAGAGGTTCTTAGGAAAATGCCTGGTAAGTATTTGTGTATAGTTTTTGTTAATGATTCAAATCTTCCTCCTCTTCAATGGTGAATTAGAGGGGTTTTTATAAGTGAAGAAGGTGTGTTTTGGTGCGAAAACCAAGTCACAAAGGTCAGTTTCCCGGGCAAATCTTGTTAAAAGGAGCAAGGGAGGGATTCGTGGACAGAAATCTATAACTGACGCCCAGGTGCGCGCGCCTCCTGCCTTGGTGGCGGGATGCGCGCGCCTCTGGCCCCAAAGGGTGAAAGCGCGCGCCTTGGAGATGGCAAAAATGACAGAATGGACTAGAAAGTCAGCACTGTTATTCAGTTTGGTCCCTAGACTTAACAAAGTCAGTCAGGAACTTAACAGAAGTAACAGAAACTAACGAGAAAACTTAAATAGGGAGAAACACAAAATCAAATGTGCAATCGGGGTGAGCGGTCCAAGGCGTGGTGCCTACAGAGGCCCTCGATGACGTGAGTTACAAAGCAAAACGCGTCGACAAAAGAACAAAACATCTTCCGAGGACATCACCAGGAAAAAAGCAAAGACTCGATGAAAACAAGAATCTTGAAATTACAAGAGATAGGAGTGCGCTCCCTGTGTGAGCAGCTTTTGCTGATAGTAGGGGTGCGGTGATAGAAATCGGCCCACCGTGGCTAAAATTTAGAGTCCGTATAGAGGACTTGGAGGGACTGAAGAGTCTGCCTGCCGATGTAGATGGACTGGAGAGTCAGCCTGCTGATTTGGAGGGACTGGAGAGTCTGCCTACCGATGTAGAGGGACTCGAAAGTCTGCCTGCTGATGTAGAGGGACTCGAAAGTCTGCTTGCTGATATAGAAGGACTCGAAAGTCTGCTGCTGATTTGGAGGGACTGGAGAGTCTGCCTGCCGATGTAGAGGGACTCGAAAGTCTACCTGCTGGTGTAGAGGGACTGGAAAGTCTTCCTGCCGATATAGAGTGACTCAAAAGTCTGGCTGCTGATTTGGAGGGACTGGAGATTCTGCCTGCCGATGTAGAGGCACTCGAAAGTCTGCTTGTTAGTGTAGAGGGACTCGAATGTCTGCCTGCTAATTTGGAGGGACTGGAGAGTCTGCCTGCCGATGTAGAGGGACTCGAAAGTCTGCCTGCTGATTTGGAAGGACTGGAGAGTCTGCCTACCGATGTATGTGAGGTGCCACTCGTTGCCCTTCACTCATTTTTCAATAAGTGAATGCAATAATAGTTTTATACCTCTCTTGCCTAGCTTGCTCTCGAAACATGTCTCTTAACTCCACACCTATCTAATAGGCTTCCACAAGTTCCAAACTTTGTTGGAGTTTTGAGCACATAATCGCGAGCATGAGACAACTCACATCCCTAGAATCATACTCATGTTTCTTGTGATTGTCTCCTCTGCCCTAGGGGCATTGGCTTTGGGTTCCTTTAGGAATAGGCCTATTAAGAATGTATAACTTATCTTCTTGCCTTAGAACCATTCTTAGGCTGAGGATCCAATCTATGGAGTTTGTACCATTCTCTTGAAGCTTATCCTTATCAAGGATTGATTGCAACGAAGTTAGTTGTCATTATCGACAACTAAATTATATAACCTTCTTATACATCCAATGTATAATATAATTTAAATGGGTTAAGATCCAACTTTAATTTAATTTCAAGTTCTCTAGGGCGGATTACACAAAATCAAATTAATTAGGTAGACAACCTTGTCAATCATATCCCATATGACTCTTAGATCCTTTTTCTGAGATTCTTTTGAGATTGGGCTAAGATACAACTTTAATTTAATTTCAAGTCCGCTAAGGAGGAATACACAAAATCAAATTAATTAGGTAGACAATCAAGTCAATCATATCCCATATGATTCTTAGAGGTCCAATTTCAAAAGCATGTTTAATCTCATCTTTGCCTAGGCCCAAAACTGTTTTGACGCCTAATTAAGTCCAACCATTTTAAACGTATAGCTAATGTGCCTCGCTAGGGCATGCCCACATTATCTATCTTGCTCATACATAAATAAAGTTAATGCACCTCGCTAGGGCGAACCCACATTAAATTCACCCATATACTAACAAGTGTTTTAATCATGGCGTGGCGAAAAAGACTTAAAACTTTCTTGAAGGTTTTATCTCCTTATAGCATACAACACATTTATGAGCACATAATATAAACATGTTACGCATCAAGTTTAGTCACTAAATTAATCATCATTAATTTAAGTATAATATTTATGTGTCATTAGTTTTTCTATAATTATGAGGATGACACTCTTTGAACTTTGGTTATCATCTCCAAATCAAGACAACAAGAAGTGCGGCCGAACTAAGCCATAAGGCAACCACAATTCAGCACTAATTCAAGAAACCAAGAAAGTAGTCCATGTGGCCGAAACTAAGCAATAGATGGTCTCGATGAACGTAGGCTAAATTGCATTCACAATTCCACATGGATCTCCAAACTTGAATCAAGAACTTTGTTTCTCAATTTTAGCAATTATGAACTCTTCATATTTCGAACTTCGTTTTATTCTTTAATCTTTGATAGCGATCAAATTTGGGAAACACAGTCTCGATGAACGTAGGCTAGCCATCCAAACTTTGATCCAATCTCAGAATCACAGAATCAAAACAAATAGAAAAATTAAACCCCGAGTTCCACACCCAAACCAAACGCCAAATCTCTGTTCCAGACCAGAAGGTCCGGCCGGGTGCTTGCAATGGTCCGGTCGGACCCACCCTGAGAAAGCGATTTTTTTTTTAAAAGTTCGAACCCAAAACCAAACGCCTTATCCCCGCTCCAGACCATAAGGTCCGGCCGGATATCTGCTCTGGTCCGGTCGGACCTACGCTGAAAAATCCAGAATTTTATAAAGTTCCAAATTTTGTCTCAAAATTGTTTTTTTTTTATTCAATTAGGATTTGGTGTTCTTGGTGATCCAATCACCATGATTATCAAAACCTTTAATGAACAATTCATGAATCCCTAGATTATCAAAACTTTGATCCAATCAAAAATTGATAAACCTAACAATTTTAATTCCACCATAATTTTTATTGTGATTAAATAGTGCGATTAAAGTTTGTAAAACAATAAACCACATAAAATCCATATAACACATAAACATCATAATCCCAATATTCATATCATGCTAGGCACATAAAAAAGCAATTTACATACACACAACATGATTTAGTATTGAAATAATTATGAATGATGAATTAACTAATAATGAATCTAATTAACTAGTTAATAACGATTCAAATAATGATGAAATAGATCACGAAAACACAACATACTTAAATGAACTTTCTCAACATGTCCGTAGTCGTGGTGAAAATGGTCCAGGGGCTGACGAAGAATTGCATATTGTTAATCTGGGTACCGACGAAGAGCCGAAAAAAACCAAGATCGGAAGCTTCTTCAAGGGGGAAGAGAAAGACAGATTGACTGCACTGCTCAGAGAGTTCGTGGATGTATTTGCATGGTCATTGTTGTCACGCCCCGAAAATCTCAAAAATCCATAAATATAAAATTTACATAATATACATCTCCAAAATACAAAATACCAAACATGGGCGCGTGAATTCAACTATGAAATCTATACCATCAAGCAACACCTCAACGAGATTATAACTCGGAGACTAGAAACAAACGCCGAAGCAAGAACAACTATTAACAAAAATACCCAAAGTGCAACCGTATATACAAAACACTGAACGACTACGAACCCACAATAATATGCGTAAAGGCTCCGAAGGGCAACTATCCCAAATGCGATCAACCTGCTCAGAAGATTCCCGCTACAACGGACCTCACAACGCTACCACTTGCTTTCCTTGGGGGGGGGGGTTAAGGAAAAACAATTTGAAACAAGAAACGGGGTGAGATAAAATCTCAGTAAGTTACTAAATGCATCTACATGGCATAATATCATGCAAATCAACGATATAACTGAACAAGTAAATCACTTAACAACAAATGAGAAAGCTCCCTATCACCAACTGTCCCATACCAGTTGGAAATAACGACTAACTCATCATGCAGCACATAAGACTAAAATAAACACGTAACAAAGGATACTGAGCCAAGGTTTCACCAATCTGATAGAACAATCGCTGCGCAGCTTCAACGATCAACCAATCAACAATAGCAGTATAACAACTGAAGAGAACCCCGGTCAGAACCGACCAATCAATCAATCAACCCATCAAGCCATCTTTATAGTAGCATAAAAGCTGAAGAGAATACCCCCGGTACCGGAACCAATAACAAAGTAACGTGCCACAAAAGGCAGGAGCCATGCCACAAAGTTATGCTCCAAAACGTCTCAACCAAGGCCGATCTGGAAGAGGAAAATAAGGGCAAAACAATGGTCGACACCATAATGGACTTGGCCGGTGCCATCACAATATCTCACATCGCCCGACACAACCACAAATACCAGCTGGACTTTCAAATAAATGCTAAGTAATAAAATACTAGCAAGGTAAATAACTAAGGATTCCAAAGTAGGGAACCATACCAATTAATCACCATAAAAGATGCAAACGATTACTCAAGAAGAGTTCAACAACAATAAACACAAGGAGTTTCTCATAAAAGAGTCCAACAATATTGACCTTTAAAACATAATGATTCCAAGATAAGGCACGTACCAAATACATCCTAAATATGATACCCACAAGCTAATCATAAAGAGCACAACCCAAACGGTCGCTCACAAATGGCACAATGACTATTACCAAAATGACCCTAAACATTTACTCATAAAGATATACTAGGACTATGAACTCAACCATCTCATCACACCTGGAATTCCAAAGTAGGAAATCAGAATGAATACACCTTAAGGTTAATCAAACCGTAAGTACCCAATTGCCAATTCACGCTTTACCTCCGTCCATAACGAACCAATTCTAAACACCCCAAACGAATCCAAAAGGTTACCCTTATTAGAACATGATCACGACCGGACTAAACCCTACACTTTGGTGTTCAATAACAACCCTCTAGGTACTATAGGACATCGCCTAAAACCTAAACCAAGTCTTACTCGAAAATCAATTCGATTGGAACAATCACGAACACATCATAAGATGCCCAAACATTCCCAAACAATACTTGATCAAATTACATAACACCATTGTTCACAAAGGAACCAATTTTAATTACTAAAGTGTTCCACGGTGCCCAACTAAGTCAACTAGAATAGTACTACGGAACCTAGACCGAGACTACACCTTGATCTTAAACCTCAACAATGATACAACCATTATGATCTGGAACCATGCGTCCAATAGAACCATTGCGTATTACTCGAAAAGATCTTTCCAAAGATAGTTTACACGTCTAAAACGGAGTCCGGACGAAGAAGTTATGGCCTCCGGAAGATTGAGCGTAAAACGGACAATTTTTATAAAGTGTTCGGCCGGACATTATGAAAAATCCCTGTTTTAGCTCCGAATTTCACTCCTTTTGTTCTAAATATTAGGAGTACCTATATATACTTCTATCCTAACATTTAAAGACAAGAAAACTCAATTCATGTGCCTCTAAAACCCAAACTAAAAATACAACCCAGTCTTAAACAAACACAAATATGATTTCCAGAAAAAAGGGCGGGCGGGCGCTCATTATGACAGAAGCTAAGGGTCAGAAAAGGGGGAAGTGGGCGGGCGCTTGGCAGGGGGCGGGCGGGCGCCCGGTCTACGCAGCTGGGCAAAATCCTGCTGGGTTCTAACACATTCTTACCAAAATCAAACCCAAAATCTTGCTAATTCAAATACACCCAAAATCAACACTTCCAATACTCTTAACAATGTACTAAAACAACATATTAACTTCTAGGAGACCTAGATAACAACATTTAACCACACAAATCAAGATTAAATCTCAACATTCATATTATCACAACTTTTAACCAAAAACCCAAATAAATTCCAAATAATTTCTAATCTCAACCAAGAAGCCATGGATATCAACAAGAACATCATAGAGTTAAAGATGAGCATTTTTAACATAAATGGGGGAAAAGTAACTTACTTGGAATTTCTCAAAGATGACGGATTTCAAATATTTTTGGCTTCCTACGATCCTATCGACGATCTAAACAAGTTTCATTTTATGAGAAATGAGAAATAATGGGAGGAAGATAGGTAGAATGAAGAGAGAAGGAAGAGAAGAAAAACTAACCCAACTTGGAGAGAGAGAGGGAGAGTTGCTGGGAGAGAGATGAGAAATGAGGTGAGGGTGAAAGAGTGACGGAGGTGAGTGTAGACACCCCGCCTTGGACCGCTCACCCCGATTGAACATTTGATTTTGTGTTTCTCCCCATTTTAATTGTTTCTCGTTAGTTTCTGTCACTTCCGTTAAGTTCCTGACTGACTTCGTTAAGTCCAGGGACTAAACTGAATGACAGGGCTGACTTTCTAGTCCATTCTGTCAAAAATGCCTTCTCTGAGTCGCGCGCCTCCGACAGTAGGAGCCAGGCGCGCGCGCCTCCCGCCCCCAAAGCAGGAAGCGCGCGCCTCTGGGTGTCAGTTACAGATTTCTGGCCAGGATTCCCTCCCTTGCTCAATTTACAGGATTTTGCCCGGGAAGGATTTCTTGGTGACTGAGTTTTGGCACCAAAAACACCCTCTTTCACCTATAAAAACCTCTCTTTACCTCCATTTTCAGGGACCGAAAATTGAACTTACAAAAACTATACCAAAATCACTTTCTAAAGGTTCTCCAAGGATTTCATCAAGCAATATTTGAAGGTCTTCAAATTATAGGTAAAAGTCCATCTTTTCCTTTCTTTTCTACTTCATCTCCTCTCTCTTTTACTCTAATCAAATGTGCAATCACCCAAATCATTTTGGGACATGACTCTAATGATCACCTCATCTCATTGAGGTTGGTTAAGGAGTTATCTCCTACATTCCAAACTCTATTTTAAACCCCCTTTTTATGACTTAAAGAAGAAGAAGAAGAACGTTATTATTCATGTAGATTTTGATCAATCAAGACCAACTTTTGTTGGGCGAGATGGGTGTTTCGGTACTTCCCATCTCGTAATCTAACCCCCAAACCTCAAAACAAAGAATCTTTGTGTTCGTAATCAAACTTAGGCTACAATCAATAGGTTTTTCTTATGTTCCTTTAAAAACATAGGTGGCGACTCTAAACAATCTAAAACAAGTTAGACATCCTAGGATAATTCACCGCTCTATCCAAGTTGTGGTTCCCCGGGGTATCTACAGTGGCGACTCTGCTAGGGATGTTAATTGAGGGTTAAACTTGCATTCTGATTGAAATCTACATCTTTTTTGGGCATTCTGATTCCTGATGGGGGAGGCGCGCGCGCTGGCCTCTTAAGCCTAAGGCGCGCGCATCCCGCATCAAGAACCAGAATCGCCCACTTCTTCATATCCTTCATCTTCTTCTTCTGTTATTCTGCACTAATCACTTCTGCAGGGGTTACAATATGAACATAGGACCAAGGCAATCCCCTGAGTCAAAAGTCTGACATTCTGAAAGGTGTGCCTGTTGGGTTTCTTTGTAACATGCGCAGCGGAATATAGCAATTAAAATTTAAGAAAACCCAAAGCCATGGATCCGTTCATATGATTAAATCAAATACAACAAGATGAATAGAGGAATAACTAACCCTTGAAGGCTATGAATTTTCTCTTGATCTTTGGTGGAGAAACTTGAAGACTTGATCACGATCACAAAGCTTGAACACGAACTTTGAAGATGATGATTTTCACCCTCTAGAGGTATCCACACTTCGAACGAATATCAAAGGAGCTTCTTTGATCTTGGTTGCTAGACCAATAATTGTAAAACACGCTTTCACAATTTAATAAAGTACTATATGGAATTTATTTTGTGAATTATTTTGTTCCTCAATCAATGATATCTTAGAACAAAATAAAATCTCTCTCAAACTCTTTGAGACTCACAAAAGCACTTGTTCATATGGTCTGGCCGAATTGGGGTTTTTATACACAATTAAGACCTATTCCAAATAGGTAACTTGTACCAAAAACCTTTCCTAATCAAATTACGAATTTTCCTGTCGGCAAGACCAGGCGCCCGCCCGGTACCACCCGAGCGCCCGCTCATTTGGGCAGAAGGTCAAGGCCTTTTCCGGCATATTCAGGCGCCCGCCTGGTTCAACCCAAGCGCCCGCTTGGTTGATCAGGAGGCCCAGAATAATTCCAGAAATTCCCTTGAGGTCCTTCGACTCTAAATTCCTATACAGTCCTTTTATTTAAGATTCGTTCTATTGTGTGTGACCCTCTAAGATTATACTAAGTTGGCAATGGGCTCAAACATGATCCCATAAGATATAATTAGGTTCTAGCAAACCGACATACCTACCCAAATAGCATAACTAGATACAAGTTTGCATTCCTTTAGAATATGTCACAATCCCTTTGTCCACGATGTCATTGAACACAAGTCATGGTCAAACAGTCAACTTGTCTTGTTCAATACTTTCTCGATTCCGAATATGTTGATAATTCAAATGCTATTGATCCAATCAATCCATTTGAGTCCGGCCGAACATTTCATCAACATCATTCCTTCGAGGGGCCCAAGCCTGACATCTCTCCGTGGAGGGAAAAATCCATTTAGCTTATTATTCTTCCCAACGGGAATCCGATTATGCCAATCATACCCTTTATAACAACCGTGTTAAGGTAGCGTTTGAATATGTCAAACACAATGTTCATCAAGTGGAAGACTATAATAACTTCATGTCTAAGGATTCAAATGACATAACTAATATGAGATATATGTACGACATAGACCATGACATAAATCTCATACAGCGGGTCATGTCCAGTACCTTGTTCCAAACAAGTACCCATAAATCTAACATGATCATCCCATGATTATTTAGCCTTTATACTAGTGCTTAACAAGTACTAGGGACGGGGATTATTATACGTAAACATGAACAACAATAATAATCAAAACATCTCTTTATTGATATGAAATAAATGATAACAATTACAACGTTTATTAAACGTGCCTAGGGCACCACTACCAACAATCTCCCACTTGCCCTAGGCCCAATCTCCCATGTATCTAATACCCATGGACCTAACATGACCATCATGTTTAGCTTGTGGAAGTCCCTTTGTTAGCGGGTCCGCAACATTGTCATCAGTCGGTACTCTGCATATATTTACGTCTCCCCTATCAACGATCTCTCGAATGATATGAAAACGCCTAAGTATGTGTTTGGATTTCTGATGTGCTCTTGGTTCCTTTGCTTGAGCAATAGCACCATTATTGTCGCAATAAAGGTCTATTGGATTAGCAATACAAGGAACCACTTCAAGTTCAGTTATGAACTTCTTAATCCAAACAGCTTCCTTTGCAGCATCCGATGCAGCAATATACTCAGCTTCTGTTGTAGAGTCAGCGGTTGTACTTTGCTTGGAACTCTTCCAGCTTATAGCTCCACCATTTAACATAAACACAAAACCCGATTGCGATCGGCTATCATCTTTGTCGGTTTGGAAGCTTGCATCCGTGTAAGCATTTACAACGAGATCATCTTCCATTCCTCCATAGACTAAAAACGAGTCTTTAGTTCTTCTCAAGTACTTAAGAATCGCTTTTACAGCTATCCAGTGATTTTCGCCAGGGTCGGATTGATATCTACTTGTCATGCTCAAAGAATAAGATACATCCGGCCTAGTACAAATCATGGCATACATGATGGACCCAATTGCCGAAGCATATGGAACATCATTCATTTTCTCACGCTCATCTTTTGTCTTAGGACATTGAGTCTTGCTTAGAGAAACTCCATGTAACAGGGCAAGGCGCCTCTCTTAGAATTTTCCATACGGAATCTTCTAATGACCTTGTCAATGTATGTACTTTGGCTTAAACCAAGTAGCCTTCTTGATCTATCTCTATAGATCTTAATGCCAAGAATATATGCGGCTTCACCCATATCTTTCATTGCGAAGCACTTTCCTAACCAAGTCTTCACAGATTGAAGTGTAGGAATGTCGTTTCCAATGAGCAATATGTTATCCACATATAAAATAAGGAATAGCACTATGCTCCCACTAATCTTCTTGTATACACAAGGCTCATCTTCGTTCTTGATGAAACCAAACTCTTTGACCGATTCATCAAAACGAAGATTCCAACTCCTTGAAGCTTGCTTCAATCCATAGATGGATCTTTGCAATTTGCATACCTTAGAATCTTGTTCAAAACCTTCTGGTTGTGTCATATACACATCCTCTTGAAGTTTTCCATTCAGGAAAGCGGTTTTGACGTATATCTGCCATATTTCATAGTCATGATATGCGGCAATGGCAAGCAAAATTCTTATAGACTTGATCATTGCTACGGGTGAAAAGGTCTCATCATAGTCAATACCATGAACTTTCCTATAACCCTTCGCTACAAGCCTAGCTTTGTAAGTATGCACCTTCCATCCATGTCAGTCTTCTTCTTGAAGACCCATTTGCATCCTATGGTTTTTACACCTTCGGGCGCATCAATCAAATTCCAAACTTGATTGTCTTGCATGGATTGCAATTCGGATTCCATGGCTCCAAGCCACTTGTCCGAATCAGGAGAAGACATCGCCTCTTGGTAGGTTGACAGTTCATCATTCTCAATGATTTCTACCTCATTACTATCCGTTACGAGAAATCCATATCTCTCGGGCTCGGATCGTAACCTACTAGATCTGCGAGTTGCTTGTGTATTTTGAACAGGTTCCACAACTCCTTGTGGTTCTTGTTCTTGTTCCATTATTGGTTCAATGTTATTTTCTGGGTCTCGAATTTCTTCAAGATTTATTTTACTCCCACTGATTTCTTTGGAGAGAAACTCTTTCTCTAGAAAGACACCAGTTCGGGCAACAAACACTTTGTTGTCCTCTCGGTTGTAAAAGTAATATCCTTTAGTTCCTTAGGATATCCGACGAAAATACATTTATCAGATTTGTGTGCTAGTTTGTCAGAGATAAGTCTCTTGACATAAACTTCGCAACCCCAAATCCTCATGAAAGATAAACTAGGTTTCTTTCCACTCCACATCTCATATGGAGTCTTTGGAACCGATTTATTTGGAACTTGGTTTAGTGTGAAAGCAGCGGTTTCTAGGGCGTAACCCCAAAGGATATTGGAAGATCAACGTGACTCATCATTGATCGAACCATGTCTAACAAAGTCCGATTTCTCCTCTCAGACACACCATTCCATTGTGGTGTTCCGGGCGGAGTCAATTGTGAAACTATTCCACAATTCTTTAGATGATCGTCAAATTCTTGACTTAAGTATTCACCACCTCGATCTGATCGAAGTGCCTTTATACTTTTGCCAAGTTGTTTTTCTACTTCATTTTGAAATATTCTAAATATCTCAAATGCTTCACTTTTATGTTTCATTAGGTAAACATACCCAAATCTACTATAATCATCAGTGAAGGTTATGAAGTATTGAAATCCTCCCCTAGCATTGCTACTTAATGGTCCGCATACATCGGAATGTATCAACCCCAATAAGTCGCTTGCCCTTTCACCCAACTTGGTAAAAGGTCTTAATCATTTTTCCAAGAAGACATGACTCTAAGTCACATGAACCCAAAAGTCCGTCCCCATGGAGTTTTGAGATACGCTTCTCATTAATATGACCAAGACGGCAATGCCACAAATAAGTATGATTTACATCATTAGGTTTAGATTTCTTATTTACATGATAGACATTATTTTCATTCTTGACATCCAAGTATAAGTCTAAGTGGACTAGTATGACCTAGGAGGGTAGTGTGTTCGGAGTGAGTAACAATTGTTGTTTTATGCAGGTACTTGTTTGAAATGGCTCGAAGGAGAAGTGGTGAAAGTAATACAGGTAATGCAAGTCAGAATGAAACAAGGGAAGAAGCACGTGCAATGTTTCAGGGCATGTTTGAGGCGGCCATGAAGGCCATACATGATCAAGTCCGAGGGTAGAACAAGCACCACCACCCGCTATGGATTGGAACAATTTCTGAAATTGAAACCGGTTGAGTTCAATGGGGAACCCGATGTAAGGAAGCCGAGCTATGGATTGAGTCGATGGAGAAAATTTATGATGTCTTTAGTTGCACCGATGAAGACAAGGTCCGGTTTGCGGCTTATAAACTTGTGGGTGCCGCCGAGCATTGGTGGAAGGGTATTAAAGCGAGTTAGGATGATACTCACACGTGTATGCATGGGGAATTGTTTGTGCGAAAGTTCAAAGAGCATTTCATTCGGTAGTGGATCAAACCGAAAGGAGATCGAGTTGCTCAACCTGGAGCAAGTTTGTTGTCTATAGCTCAGTACTCGGCTAAGTTCACAGAATTAGCCCGGTATTGTGACTATCTGTGAGGACCGAAGAACAGAAGACTATGAGATTCATCCGGGGTTTGAAGACTTCTATTCGTACTCAGCTTATAGCCCAGAGGATTGTACATTTCAGGATGCAGTAGACCGGGCATACTTGATCGAGCAAGATATTGGGGAGCATAAGAGGAAGACCGAAGTTGCAAATACGGGTAAACAAGTAAGCCATGCTAAATCTCAACCACAACACCGTTCAGACAACCGAGGTAATTTGGGAGCACCATCTCAGTTTAAGGAACAAACCGCGCTAGGGAATCCGAGTACTACTCCGGGGAAACAAGGTAGGTGGCTTTGCACTTACTGTCAGAGGGAAGGCCATTTGGTGGATAAGTGTTGGAAGAAGCAAGGAAAATGTATCAATTGTGGTCAACTGGGTCACTTCATAAAGGATTGTCTGAGGTTTAAGGTTCAATCATCAGGAAAAGGAACCAGTACTTTACCGGGTCAGAAGAGAGATGCTTCGGGGAACCCTAAGGTATAGGGTAGAGTAATTGCGATCAATCAGCACTCACCAGGTAACGGATAAATTTCAGGAGGTATTATTTAGCATCGTGAGAGCGAGCGCGTGCATTATAGGATCATCACATCTATGTGTTTCTGTGCATTTAGTTGCATTTATTTCTTTTGAGTCTTTGACTTATGTGTTGTCGGTGTCTACTCCTATGGAGGAGTGTAGGATATCTGATGGAGTCTTATGTGCTCATGTTGTGCTTAAAGGTAGATATAACTTACCTGCTAATTTGGTCATATTGCTATTATGAGATTCTTGATGTCATTTTGAGAAGGGAAATGTCGTGCTTTAGTCAATTGTTGTATGAAAATTGTTATACCCTCTCTTCCCTTTTGCTTAAGATTGTTTTGAGATCGTTCCTTTGTGTAGAGTTAAGCATATCTTTTCTTATTTGGAATTTGGCTATTTCGCTTCGATGGGTGTCTATACCAAGTTGTTGGGTGTATTTATCATTTGTAAGATTTCTATTTTTCTTCTGAACAGTACCTAGTGTTTTGGAAAAGCTTGGGTTAAATTGTGTTGTTATGGTACTAGGTTGTAGTACTGATAATTAGATCAATATCTATATTGTAACGGTTGAGTTGTAAAAGTTGAGGATTCAACCGAGGGTTTCTTGTTAAGAGATTTCGTTTCCTTTTAGTACATCTCCGTGACTACATCGAGATTGATTAGTATGGAGGGATGCGTGAATTGTTATGGGTAATGAGTGTATGGTGGAGTGTATAATCGATAATGGTGGTAAGCGTGTTAAGTTAGAAAGGACTAATAAGTACATTTTGGGAGAATAACAATTTCTCGATCTATGTTAAAGGCATTTTGAATTTTGGTTAGATAGTGGTTCTATGGTCCTAAATCTCTCCTTGGTGGCATTGAGCGATTTGGACCAAGGGTATGTGAAGAAAGTCGAGTATCAATATTTGGGCATAATTAAATAATATTGTGATTTGGTAATGGAGCTATTGGCATGAGGCTAGCTAATTAGTTTATGATTTTGGTAGTACCATTGAGCCTAAGTATCATTAGGTTAATAATGTATGCGTGAGAGACTAACTTGGATTAGCTATTGAGGATTTGAGATTTGTTGATTTCCTTGGGTTTATGAGCACGGGTTATAATTTAAATGGGAGTTAGAGAAAATCTTTTGGAGATGAAATTTGGATCGTTTTGCGGACTATTGAGTATATTGAATTGATTAGGCTTCAAGACCGGATTAATGAAGGGATGAGAGTATAACATAGATTAAGTGGACACTTTGTATGAGAAATTTTGGGGTCGTATGGTACTATTAATTTAAGGTGTTAACTCAAGTGAAAGCACTATAATGGTAATCCTTAGAGATGTAGCCATTTCGATGAGTATTGTGGAAATAGAAATTCATTTAGCCTTTTTATATTTAAAAGCTAATTAGGCTCGGGAGTGATGTTTTTGAATCTCTGTGGAATACTACTAAGTATGTGATTTACAAGAGGAAATACCTTTGCAGTGTAATTAAGGTTATGAATAAGATGAGCTTAGGATATCTCGAGAGTTATATTTGGGAGCAATTGGGATTCTCCAATTTTGATTATGGATTCTAATTAGTAGTTAAGGTTATGATTGAAGGAAGTTATTGCGAGAGGTCGTGGTATGGTGAACATTATTTAAGGTTAGTACGTGGTGTTTAGAATGGATGATTGAGGAATTTGGGAATGACGGAACTATCGTATTAATGGCTACTTGATCTTTCGGGTAAGTCTCGTTAAAATTCGGGTCGAATTTTCTTTAAAGGGGAGTGAATGTCACGACCCGGAAACTAGGCTCTATTTTATTGGTAATAAATAATTATTATTTATTTATTTGCTTATATTTATTTAAATATTTTAATGTGTTCATATTATGTTTCATAATAATTATGCCTAGCATTTTAATTGAGTCATTTGTGCTATTGTAGCATTGTTGGGTCTTAATTGTTAGTAGGGAGTGTAAGTATTGTGTGTAGTGTGAGAGAAGGGGCCTGAGTGTAACATTTTGAATAATTCTTCATCTACTCCCTCCCTACTCCCCTCTCCTCCTACTCCCTCATTCTTCATCTCCCTGGAAAACTCTCTCTCTCTCCTCCATTGTGGGTAAGTTTCATCTTCTTCCTCTCTCTTCATTTTCTCCATCTTCCTCTCTTATCTCTCGTTTCTTAAACTTGAAACATGTTTAGATCGTCGATAGGATCGTGGGAAGCCAAAAATATTTGAAACCCATCAACTTTGAGATTTATCGAGTAAGTTACTTTTCCCCCATTTTTATGCTAAAATGTTCCTTTCATGTTCATATAATGCTTTAGTTGTTATATATGAAGTTTGATTGAGTTTGAGATTTATTTGGAATTTATTTGAGTTTTTGGGCAAAAATGGTGAAATTATGATTTTGGGATTTAATCTTGGATTGGAGTTGTTAGATGATGTGATTTAGGTCCCCTCTTAGCTTAAATGTGGTTTTGGTTCATTTTGGAACTTGTTAGAAGGATTGGTTTGGAGTATTTTAGAGATTGGGGTGATATTGGTTCGAACATGATGAACCCAGCTCTGTTTTCCCGACTGGAATCCAGACCAGGCGCCCACCCGACCCCCTCCAGGCGCCCGCCTACATGTCAATTTCTGATGACCAGACCTTCTGGTCATTCAGGCGCCCGCTCGCCCCGTGGTTCGGGGTCGCGACAGTTGGTATCAGAGCTATGGTTTGGCTCTAAGTATAAGTCTAAGTGGACTAGTATGACCTAGGAGGGTAGTGTGTTCGGAGTGAGTAACAATTGTTGTTTTATGCAGGTACTTGTTTGAAATGGCTCGAAGGAGAAGTGGTGAAAGTAATACAGGTAATGCAAGTCAGAATGAAACAAGGGAAGAAGCACGTGCAATGTTTCAGGGCATGTTTGAGGCGGCCATGAAGGCCATACATGATCAAGGTCCGAGGGTAGAACAAGCACCACCACCCCGCTATGGATTGGAACAATTTCTGAAATTGAAACCGGTTGAGTTCAATGGGGAACCCGATGTAAGGAAGGCCGAGCTATAGATTGAGTCGATGGAGAAAATTTATGATGTCTTCAGTTGCACCGATGAAGACAAGGTCCGGTTTGCGGCTTATAAACTTGTGGGTGCCGCCGAGCATTGGTGGAAGGGTATTAAAGCGAGTTGGGATGATACTCACACAGTGTATGCATGGGAATTGTTTGTGCGAAAGTTCAAGGAGCATTTCATTCCGGTAGTGGATCAAAACCGAAAGGAGATCGAGTTGCTCAACCTGGAGCAAGGTTTGTTGTCTATAGCTCTGTACTCGGCTAAGTTCACAGAATTAGCCCGGTATTGTGACTATCTTGTGAGGACCGAAGAACAGAAGACTATGAGATTCATCCGGGGTTTGAAGACTTCTATTCGTACTCAGCTTATAGCCCAGAGGATTGTGACATTTCAGGATGCAGTAGACCGGGCATACTTGATCGAGCAAGATATTGGGGAGCATAAGAGGAAGACCGAAGTTGCAAATACGGGTAAACAAGTAAGCCATGCTAAATCTCAACCACAACACCGTTCAGACAACCGAGGTAATTTGGGAGCACCATCTCAGTTTAAGGAACAAACCGCGCTAGGGAATCCGAGTACTACTCCGGGGAAACAAGGTAGGTGGCTTTGCACTTACTGTCAGAGGGAAGGCCATTTGGAGGATAAGTGTTGGAAGAAGCAAGGAAAATGTATCAATTGTGGTCAACTGGGTCACTTCATAAAGGATTGTCCGAGGTTTAAGGTTCAATCATCAGGAAAAGGAACCAGTACTTCACCGGGTCAGAAGAGAGATGCTTCGGGGAACCCTAAGGTATAGGGTAGAGTAATTGCGATCAATCAGCACTCACCAGGTAACGGATAAATTTCAGGAGGTATTATTTAGCGTCGTGAGAGCGAGCGCGTGCATTATAGGATCATCACATCTATGTGTTTCTGTGCATTTAGTTGCATTTATTTCTTTTGAGTCTTTGACTTATGTGTTGTCGGTGTCTACTCCTATGGAGGAGTGTAGGATATCTGATGGAGTCTTATGTGCTCATGTTGTTCTTAAAGGTAGATATAACTTACCTGCTAATTTGGTCATATTGCTATTATGAGATTTTTGATGTCATTTTGAGAAGGGAAATGTCGTGCTTTAGTCAATTGTTGTATGAAAATTGTTATACCCTCTCTTCCCTTTTGCTTAAGATTGTTTTGAGACCGTTCCTTTGTGTAGAGTTAAGCATATCTTTTCTTATTTGGAATTTGGCAATTTCGCTTCGATGGGTGTCTATACCAAGTTGTTGGGTGTATTTATCATTTGTAAGATTTCTATTTTTCTTCTGAACAGTACCTAGTGTTTTGGAAAAGCTTGGGTTAAATTGTGTTGTTATGGTACTAGGTTGTAGTACTGATTATTAGATCAATATCTATATTGTAACGGTTGAGTTGTAAAAGTTGAGGATTCAACCGAGGTTTCTTGTTAAGAGATTTCGTTTCCTTTTAGTACATCTCCGTGACTACATCGAGATTGATTAGTATGGAGGGATGCGTGAATTGTTATGGGTAATGAGTGTATGGTGGAGTGTATAATCGATAATGGTGGTAAGCGTGTTAAGTTAGAAAGGACTAATAAGTACATTTTGGGAGAATAACAATTTCTCGATCTATGTTAAAGGCATTTTGAATTTTGGTTAGATAGTGGTTCTATGGTCCTAAATCTCTCCTTGGTGGCATTGAGCGATTTGGACCAGGGGTATGTGAAGAAAGTCGAGTATCAATATTTGGGCATAATTAAATAATATTGTGATTTGGTAATGGAGCTATTGGCATGAGGCTAGCTAATTAGTTTATGATTTTGGTAGTACCATTGAGCCTAAGTATCATTAGGTTAATAAATGTATGCGTGAGAGACTAACTTGGATTAGCTATTGAGGATTTGAGATTTGTTGATTTCCTTGGGTTTATGAGCACGGGTTATAATTTAAATGGGAGTTAGAGAAAATCTTTTGGAGATGAAATTTGGATCGTTTTGCGGACTATTGAGTATATTGAATTGATTAGGCTTCAAGACCGGATTAATGAAGGGATGAGAGTATAACATAGATTAAGTGGACACTTTGTATGAGAAATTTTGGGGTCGTATGGTACTATTAATTTAAGGTGTTAACTCAAGTGAAAGCACTATAATGGTAATCCTTAGAGATGTAGCCATTTCGATGAGTATTGTGGAAATAGAAATTCATTTAGCCTTTTATATTTTAAAAGCTAATTAGGCTCGGGAGGGTGATGTTTTGAATCTCTGGGGAAACTACTATAGTATGTGATTTACAAGAGGAAACACCTTTGCAGTGTAATTAAGGTTATGAATAAGATGAGCTTAGGATATCTCGAGAGTTATATTTGGGAGCAATTGGGATTCTCCAATTTTGATTATGGATTCTAATTAGTAGTGAAGGTTATGATTGAAGGAAGTTATGTGCGAGAGGTCGTGGTATGGTGAACATTATTTAAGGTTACTACGTGGTGGTTTAGAATGGATGATTGAGGAATTTGGAAATGACGGAACTATCGTATTAATGGCTACTTGATCTTTCGGGTAAGTCTCGTTAAAATTCGGGTCGAATTTTCTTTAAGGGGGAGTGAATGTCACGACCCGGAAACTAGGCTCTATTTTATTGGTAATAAATAATTATTATTTATTTATTTGCTTTTATTTATTTAAATTATTATTTATTTAAATATTTATGTGTGCATATTATGTTTCATAATAATTATGCCTAGCATTTTAATTGAGTCATTGTGCTATTGTAGCATTGGTGGGTCTTAATTGTTAGTAGGGAGTGTAAGTATTGTGTGTAGTGTGAGAGAAGGGGCCTGAGTGTAACATTTTGAATAATTCTTCATCTACTCCCTCCCTACTCCCCTCTCCTCCTACTCCCTCATTCTTCATCTCCCTGGAAAACTCTCTCTCTCTCCTCCATTTGTGGGTAAGTTTCTTCTTCTCTTCTCTCATCTTCTCTCTCCATCTTCCTCTCTTAATCTCTCGTGTTTTCTTAAAACTTGAAACATGTTTAGATCGTCGATAGGATCGTGGGAAGCCAAAAATATTTGAAATCCATCAACTTTGAGATTTATCGAGTAAGTTACTTTTCCCCCATTTTTATGCTAAAATGTTCCTTTCATGTTCATATAATGCTTTAGTTGTTATATATGAAGTTTGATTGAGTTTGAGATTTATTTGGAATTTATTTGAGTTTTTGGGCAAAAATGGGATATTATGATTTTTTGGGATTTAATCTTGGATTGGAGTTGTTAGATGATGTGTGATTTAGGTCCCCTCTCAGCTTAAATTGTGGTTTTGGTTCATTTTGGAACTTGTTAGAAGGATTGGTTTTGAGTATTTTAGAGATTGGGGTGATATTGGTTCGAACATGATGAACCCAGCTCTGTTTTCCCGACTGGAATCCAGACCAGGCGCCCGCCCGACCCCTCCAGGCGCCGCCTACATGTCAATTTCTGATGACCGGACCTTCTGGTCATTCAGGCGCCCGCTTGCCCCATGCCAGGCGCGCCCCGCCGCCCCCTGTTCCAGGAATTTGACCTTTTTGCTTGGTTTAAGACTTAAGTCCTTAAGTAGTTGAGTTTTATTTCTTCTAATTAACTTAAGATAACACCGTGGAGCACTTTAGTAATTAAAATTGGTTCCTTTGTGAACAATAGCGTTATGTAATTTGATCAAGTATTGTTTGGGGCATCTTGTAATGTGTTCGTGTTTGTTCCAACCGAATTGAATTTCGAGTAAGACTTGGCCTAGGTCTTAGGCGATGTCCTATAGTACCTAGAGAGTTGTTATTGAACACCAAAGTGTAGGATTTAGTCCGGTCGTGATCATGTTCTAATAAGGGTAACCTTTCGGATTCGTTTGGGGTGTTTAGAATGGGTTCGTTATGATCGGAGATAAAGCGTGAGTTGGCAATTGAGTACCTACGGTTTGATTAACCTTAAGATGTATTCATTCGGATTCCTTATTTGGAATTCCGGGTGTGATGAGATGGTTGAGTTCATAGTCCTAGTATAACTTTATGAGTAAATATTTAGGAACAATTTGGTAATAGTCATTGTGCTATTTGGGAGCGACCGTTTGGGGTTGTGCTCTTTATGAGTAACTCGTGAGTATCATATTTAGGATGTATTTGGTGTGCGACTTACCTGGGAATCATTATGTTTTACTGGTCAATGTTGTTGGACTCTTTTATGAGAAACTCCTTGTGTTTATTGTTGTGTGAACTCTTCTTGAGTAATCGTTTGCATCTTTTATGGTGATTAATTGGTATGGTTCCCTACTTTGGAATCTTAGGTTGTTATCGAGCTAGTATTTATTACCTAGCATTTAATTGAAAGTCCAGCTGGTTATTTTGTGTATCGAGTCAGGCAATGGATAATGCTATAATGGCACAAGCCAAGTCCAGTATAGCATCGCCCATTGGTCCTTCTGTCCTCATCCAGATTGGCCTTGGTTGGGATGAGCTAGCTCCGTTGTGGGTATTCTAGCTAATCTTTTTGGAGCATGACTTTGTGGCATGGCTCCCGCCACTTGGGGCACTTTATCATTGTTATTGGTTCCGGTACCGGGTTCTCTTCAGCTTTTATGCTACTATGAAGATGGTTTGTTTGATTGATGGGTTGAGTGGTCGCGCTTCTGACCGGGGATTCCTCTTCAGCTTTCATGCTATTATGAAGATGATGATTTGTTGATTATTGAAGCTGCGCAGCAGATCCTTTATTTGGATGTACCGGTTTGGAAACCTTGGCTAATATCCTTTGTTATGTGTTTACTTTCCGCTGCTATCTGTTGACTGTTAATTGTTACATGCTATGTGATATTTATCATTGCTTATTGCTTATTGCATTATAGCATGTCATGTAGTTGCATTAGTAACTTACTGAGATTTTATCTCACCCCGTTATTTCCATCTTTGTTTTTTCCTTAACCCCCCCCAGGAGGAAAAGGATTAGGATTCGCGGATCGAGGAGGACGTCGAGAGGATTGAGATTTTGGGCAGGTTGTTATGGATCGGTTTACATTATTTAAATGTATAACCTTTTGGGGATAGTTTTACCATTATTGACGTCATTAAGAATTGTATATTTTTATTCTTTTTTAGTATAAGCTGTGGAGCTTATGTCAGATGCATTTTGTTGATTTAAACTTGGATTTGTAAAACCTTGTTGTTATCGTCTTTTGGTTCAAAATGGAATTTTTAACTTCTATATTTTAGAGTTTTGGTTTTAAGTCGACGTCCAGCTCGCGTATCCCGGACCCGTGGGATCGGGGTCGCGACAGTTGGTATCAGAGCTATGGTTTGGCTCTAAGTATAAGTCTAAGTGGACTAGTATGACCTAGGAGGGTAGTGTGTTCGGAGTGAGTAACAATTGTTGTTTTATGCAGGTACTTGTTTGAAATGGCTCGAAGGAGAAGTGGTGAAGTAATACAGGTAATGCAAGTCAGAATGAAACAAGGGAAGAAGCACGTGTAATGTTTCAGGGCATGTTTTGAGGCGGCCATGAAGGCCATACATGATCAAGGTCCGAGGGTAGAACAAGCACCACCACCCCGCTATGGATTGGAACAATTTCTGAAATTGAAACCGGTTGAGTTCAATGGGGAACCCGATGTAAGGAAGGCCGAGCTATGGATTGAGTCGATGGAGAAAATTTATGATGTCTTTAGTTGCACCGATGAAGACAAGGTCCGGTTTGCGGCTTATAAACTTGTGGGTGCCGCCGAGCATTGGTGGAAGGGTATTAAAGCGAGTTGGGATGATACTCACACAGTGTATGCATGGAATTGTTTGTGCGAAAGTTCAAGGAGCATTTCATTCCGGTAGTGGATCAAAACCGAAAGGAGATCGAGTTGCTCAACCTGGAGCAAGGTTTGTTGTCTATAGCTCAGTACTCGGCTAAGTTCACAGAATTAGCCCGGTATTGTGACTATCTTGTGAGGACCGAAGAACAGAAGACTATGAGATTCATCCGGGGTTTGAAGACTTCTATTCGTACTCATCTTATAGCCCAGAGGATTGTGACATTTCAGGATGCAGTAGACGCGGGCATACTTGATCGAGCAAGATATTGGGGAGCATAAGAGGAAGACCGAAGTTGCAAATACGGGTAAACAAGTAAGCCATGCTAAATCTCAACCACAACACCGTTCAGACAACCGAGGTAATTTGGGAGCACCATCTCAGTTTAAGGAACAAACCGCGCTAGGGAATCGAGTACTACCCGGGGAAACAAGGGAAACAAGGTAGGTGGCTTTGCACTTACTGTCAGAGGGAAGGCCATTTGGAGGATAAGTGTTGGAAGAAGCAAGGAAAATGTATCAATTGTGGTCAACTGGGTTACTTCATAAAGGATTGTCCGAGGTTTAAGGTTCAATCATCAGGAAAAGGAACCAGTACTTCACCGGGTCAGAAGAGAGATGCTTCGGGGAACCTAAGGTATAGGGTAGAGTAATTGCGATCAATCAGCACTCACCAGGTAACGGATAAATTCAGGAGGTATTATTTAGCGTCGTGAGAGCGAGCGCGTGCATTATAGGATCATCACATCTATGTGTTTCTGTGCATTTAGTTGCATTTATTTCTTTTGAGTCTTTGACTTATGTGTTGTCGGTGTCTACTCCTATGGAGGAGTGTAGGATATCTGATGGAGTCTTATGTGCTCATGTTGTTCTTAAAGGTAGATATAACTTACCTGCTAATTTGGTCATATTGCTATTATGAGATTTTTGATGTCATTTTGAGAAGGGAAATGTCGTGCTTTAGTCAATTGTTGTATGAAAATTGTTATACCTCTCTTCCCTTTTGCTTAAGATTGTTTTGAGACCGTTCCTTTGTGTAGAGTTAAGCATATCTTTTCTTATTTGGAATTTGGCAATTTCGCTTCGATGGGTGTCTATACCAAGTTGTTGGGTGTATTTATCATTTGTAAGGTTTCTATTTTTCTTCTAACAGTACCTAGTGTTTTGGAAAAGCTTGGGTTAAATTGTGTTGTTATGGTACTAGGTTGTAGTACTGATAATTAGATCAATATCTATATTGTAACGGTTGAGTTGTAAAAGTTGAGGATTCAACCGAGGGTTTCTTGTTAAGAGATTTCGTTTCCTTTTAGTAATCTCCGTGACTACATCGAGATTGATTAGTATGGAGGGATGCGTGAATTGTTGTATGGGTATGAATGTATGGTGGATGTATAATCGATAATGGTGGTAAGCGTGTTAAGTTAGAAAGGACTAATAAGTACATTTTGGAGAATAACAATTTCTCGATCTATGTTAAAGGCATTTTGAATTTTGGTTAGATAGTGTGTTCTATGGTCCTAAATCTCTCCTTGGTGGCATTGAGCGATTTGGACCAAGGGTATGTGAAGAAAGTCGAGTATCAATATTTGGGCATAATTAAATAATATTGTGATTTGGTAATGGAGCTATGGCCATGAGGCTAGCTAATAGTTTATGATTTTGGTAGTACCATTGAGCCTAAGTATCATTAGGTTAATAAATTTATGCGTGAGAGACTAACTTGGATTAGCTATTGAGGATTTGAGATTTGTTGATTTCCTTGGGTTTATGAGCACGGGTTATAATTTAAATGGGAGTTAGAGAAAATCTTTTGGAGATGAAATTTGGATCGTTTTGCGGACTATTGAGTATATTGAATTGATTAGGCTTCAAGACCGGATTAATGAAGGGATGAGAGTATAACATAGATTAAGTGGACACTTTGTATGAGAAATTTTTGGGTCGTATGGTACTATTAATTTAAGGTGTTAACTCAAGTGAAAGCACTATAATGGTAATCCTTAGATATGTAGCCATTTCGATGAGTATTGTGGAAATAGAAATTCATTTAGCCTTTTTATATTTTAAAAGCTAATTAGGCTCGGGAGGGTGATGTTTTGAATCTCTGGGAATACTACTAAGTATGTGATTTACAAGAGGAAACACCTTTTGCAGTGTAATTAAGGTTATGAATAAGATGAGCTTAGGATATCTCGAGAGTTATATTTGGGAGCAATTGGGATTCTCCAATTTTGATTATGGATTCTAATTAGTAGTGAAGGTTATGATTGAAGGAAGTTATGTGCGAGAGGTCGTGGGTGAACATTATTTAAGGTTACTACGTGGTGGTTTAGAATGGATGATTGAGGAATTTGGGAAATGACGGAACTATCGTATTAATGGCTACTTGATCTTTCGGGTAAGTCTCGTTAAATTCGGGTCGAATTTTCTTTAAGGGGGAGTGAATGTCACGACCCGGAAACTAGGCTCTATTTTATTGGTAATAAATAATTATTATTTATTTATTTTGCTTATTTTTTATTTAAATTATTATTTATTTAAATATTTATGTGTGCATATTATGTTTCATAATAATTATGCCTAGCATTTTATTGAGTCATTTGTGCTAGTGTAGAATTGTTGGGTCTTAATTGTTAGTAGGGAGTGTAAGTATTGTGTGTAGTGTGTGAGAGAGGGCCTGAGTGTAACAGTTTGAATAATTTTCATCTACTCCCTCCCTACTCCCCTCTCCTCCTACTCCCTCATTCTTCATCTCCTGGAAAACTCTCTCTCTCTCCTCCATTGTGGGTAAGTTTCATCTTCTTCCTCTCTCTTCATTTTCTCCATCTCCTCTCTTAATCTCTCGTTTCTTAAAACTTGAAACATGTTTAGATCGTCGATAGGATCGTGGAAGCAAAAATATTGAAATCCATAACTTTGAGATTTATCGAGTAAGTTACTTTTCCCCCATTTTTATGCTAAAATGTTTCCTTTCATGTTCATATATGCTTTAGTTGTTATATATGAAGTTTGATTGAGTTTGAGATTTATTTGGAATTTATTTGAGTTTTTGGGCAAAAATGGTGATATTATGATTTTGGGATTGAATCTTGGATTGGAGTTGTTAGAT